>JALBXZ010000166.1:0-87662 GCA_027580255.1 Therioaphis trifolii
AGTATGAGCTTGTTTCTTTGATAAGAGTATATGTTTTAATTCTTTCGTGAACCAAGGTGGATAAGTTGACTCCTAAAGGTACATTTGGGTACAAATTCAAGAACGGAATGGTGAAGAGCATCATACAAAATATTAAACGCTGAATCAGTGTCACAATGTAGGAAAGTAGAACACCAGTCAAAAGAGGCAAAAAATGAAGGTAGTTTATCGTAGTTGGCCTTGCGGAAATTAAAAAATATATGGTCCGGTTGCAATGAGACGTAGGTAAACTAGCAGGTAAAGAAATATTTAACGCTGGGTGATAAGGATCAATTGGTACAGCAGGTTCCAGAGATTTTTCAATAGTTAAAAATTTGTTATTACAAAAAACTAGGTCTAATATGGAATTAGGCAATTTGTTATATTGTTATTTTGGTAGAAATTTAAAGATGAAAAAGCTTCAGGAACACAGCTAGCACGAGAGGAGGAAGTAAAGAAATACGTAAGGCCATTGTTATCATTATCCATGAAACCTCCGGGATATTATAGTCACCGCAAATAATAAAATGTGTGACCAGGGTAATGATTATTTAAATACTCGATAGAATTTATATGAGATTCATAAATAATAGAAGAAGATAGGGGAGGAATATATACCCCACCAACAACAAATTTGGACGACCCAATGGATAATCCAACAAAAATGTGTTCCACATTCATTTCAGACACGGTAATCTGGCGGGAGGGTATATCTTTGCGAACGCCGATAAGGACCACCACCTCTAAGACATGTACTATTAGAAAATACATCTATCATATCTAAAGATATTAAAATTACAAAGGCCAAGTTCACAATCAGAAAAATTCTCTGTTAACCAGGTTTCAGTTAACACAATAAAAATAAAATTAAACACAGATACATTACATTTGAAAATTAAGTAGTTTAGTTCGGAGCCCCCGACAGTTTTGGTAGAAACCAGAGACTTGAACATTAGACGATACTGGATTGGTTAGGATTGGTTGATTAGATGATTCCCGTTTTTTGACTGCATAACACCAACTTTAGGAACACCATTATCGAACATAATCCGTAGACCGCTTTCACCACCTTGGGTTCTTCGATCCAGTTCTTCATGACACGAACGTAATAACTTGCGTTGAAGAGCAGTTTTGTCGCTCGCCAACCGAAACCCGTTCAAAAAGAAGTGCCAGAGCGCTTGGCTGTATTGAATTGTAGGAGTAAGCGAGTTGCAATTTCCTTATTGTCGAATATAATTTTTAGAGGTCGGGCGGTATTGTCATTGCGAAGTTTGCCCAGGCGGACTAGCTTTGAGCTCTGCGGAATAACATCTCCGAGAGACTCAAGAATACTACAATAGTCTGCCTGTCATGAGAAATCCGCTGAGGAACAGCCATAGAGGTGGATTCCGGAACACCATATGCAATTAAATTGTACAAGCACCTTTCACGCTCAAAGGTTTCTTGCAGAACTTGAGTAACTACCAATTGTGGTTGCCCAATTGAACCGGACATTTCTAAGCTGGAAACTTTACTTTTCAAGACCTCAATTTCGTTTTGAAGACGGGTGTTTTCCGCCTTCATTTCAGCCAATTGAGTAGAGACTTGAGATAAGTCCAACTTGAGGTCGTTAAATTGAGAGGCTTGGAGATCAGACAGCGTATTAGTAGAAGACAAGATTTCAGCCTTGAAAGTATGTAAAGTAGCCATTAAATCTTCGTTAGAAACAGGTTTCGAAGTAGAGCGTCCGGCAGTGGTTTTGTAGGGTAGTTTAATGGGCGTGTCTGTTTTGTCATGGTAAGTGTTGCATGTTGATAAAACTGTGTTATTACAGATTGTAACTTCAATACTATAGCAGTAGGTACATGGCTGCGTCAATAATAAAATATGTAGTCAGGAAAACTGCAAAATAATTAAAATGGTTGGAAAAATTCGATATTTGGGTGTTATATTTGATAACAACTGAAAATGGAATTTTCATATTAATAATTTATTAGGAAAGCTACGTTTTATTACATTTAAATTGATCAAACTCAAAAACATGGTACCTAAACAAACAATGAAAATAGTATATTTTGCATTATATCAATCAAATTTCCAATATGGTCTATTGGTATGGGGTGGCCTTCGGGATAACATATTAAATGCACTAGTAGTTAATCAAAATAATATAGTCAGGATCTGCCTAAATGAATTCACTCTAGAAGGATCTACGAAAGCCAACTACAGAGAACTTGGTGTTTTGCCAATAAGGTTATTGTATAAAAAAATTGCTATTATGTACTTGGTTAAGAATTTTAACTTAGATAAAAATCATAATAAGTTAAGCAATAAGAGAGAATTGAGGAAATTTGACTTGACTGTTAATTATACAAATAAATCTTTTGGTCAATGTTTTGTAGATTATCTTGGACCAACGTTTTTCAATTCTATGCCTTTGGAAATTAAAAAAAAAAATTACTTGGGGATGAAAGGATTAATATTAAGGGCTTGGTATATAAATATTTATTTCTTGAGTTAAATAATGATTTGATGTAATTTTATTTTATATTTAAGCTTTATAAATTAATATATGGGGTTTTATTTGTTGATCTTAGATTAATATGTTTATTTTATGTTTCTTTCTTTATCGTGTATATTTAAATATTTTCTTGATAAAATGTCTAAACTATTTTTTGCATATTTAGCTTTATGCGTACTTAGAACTTACACTCTATCCTTGTAAATCTATAATTATAATAATTGTATCTTATATTATATAACAACTCTCTTTCTCCAACACAAGCTTCGCTTAAAGGAGAAAGATAATCGAAAATGTTACTCAATAATAATTAATGTATTTATGTCTTATCAATAAATAAATAAAAAAAATAATAAAAATAAGTTTAAGCTGTTTATAAAGATAAAATACTTAATATTTTTACTTACTTGTACTTGGTCTTGGTGTATTATTTTTGAAATAATCAAATAATGTTTTTCGTTTTTTCATTGTCAATGTCTCATTTTTTGAGATTAAAATCACAATTTTAAATTAACATATACCTAACTTATAAAATAATTTATAATGTGTTTCGTCTTTCAAGCAATTCGTTAGTCACATTTGGAAAAAAATACGACACACGTATACCTTATCATATTAATCAATGGTGTACGGACTACGGAGCAATTATTATTATTATTATTATTATTTTACTATAGTACGCGAGGCGAAAAGTGAGCCGTAATCGTCGCGCGCCAAGCGAAAATTTTTTTTGATTTCAGGGGTTCTACGTTTGTGTGCAATGACGTTTGGTTAGTCATTCGACATTCGAGATACGAGTTTACACGAAATTACTTTATAGGCGGGAAAACAGTAGGAATAGGTGGAGTAACCCTGCCGAAAAACAGCCGCTTGGCGCGCGACGATCGCGGCTCACTTTTCGCCTCGCTTACTATAAATGATAACAGTGCACTGTGCAGCAGCTACCAGTACCACCATCACGGTTTAAACACAGAATAAATTAAATCAGAAGCGTCACCTTTGATAACGTTACATTGCTCTTATGGGAAAATGAAAAAACGGTCCGACATATTGGAAAGTGAATCAGTGTGACCATGAAAAAAAAATCTTAAATATCTTTAAGTTATTTACGTTTCCGAACATATTTACAAGCCGAAATGTGATATCACTCTAATCAATTATTAAATTAAGATACATTAAATAATAATTTCTACTTTGTGAAATTCATTGTATAATTTAGATTTTATATTGTGATGATTCATTAATAAAGTTGTTTAAATTAATTTAAAGAGAACGTACAACCAGCATTTATTTTTTGTCTATGCATTTGTCGAAGATTGAATTTATAATGTTGGGAGTTCTTATTTTTTCAAAAGGCAGTAATTTTGTCTGTTGAGCAATATTTTTTACAAAGACGACGTTCCTTCGGAAGTAGCCTTTATTTTTAAATTTGTTATAAAGTGTTCATACTCTCATAATCAAACATTAATAACAGTCAAGTATTCAATGACATCCAAAAATTAACAAATAATTGAAGGGCTCTGTGCAAGAACAGACAGCTCCATATTTGTTGAAAACTGTTTTTATTTTAGATTCTAGTACAGAAAAATAATGTCTATAAATCTGTGTTTTTTATTATAAATTTTTGTTTTTAATTCTAATTTGTTTTGTTTTAATATTTATTGATACTTAATAAAATATTTGAAAGTTCACTCAGGTTTCATTTTTATTTTCCTAAATTAATGTTTTAGTTTGAGTTTTAAAAGGTTTTATAAACAATTAGGAAGTTAGGAATGGAAACCATTAAACAAACTTATTTTGTTTCCAAAATATTTAAACCAGTTTTAAAGTAATTTGTATGATATTTTTTTGATCTATCATCTTTATCAAATCTTCAGTTTCCTGAAAATTTTTAAAAAGTGGAGCTGTCTAGTTCTTGCACAGAGCCCTTCAATGATAGTATGTCTGTTGTTGATATCTTTTTTTTCTTCTTTTTAATAAAATAAAATCATTGGAATAATCTTGTTCTTTTTTTTTATGAAATACCATAAAAGAAATATTTGATGGTTAATTGTATGTTACCATTATAGGTATGGAAATTAATATAAATAAAGAAAAACAAATACAAATAGATTTTACTAATATAATAAATTCATTTATTAAAATAATTAATAATTATAAATATACATTAAGTAGAATAACAAATATAAATAGATTTTACTAGTATAATAAATTCATTTATTAAAATAATTAATAATTATAAATATACATTAAGAAGAATAACAAATACAAATAGATTTTACTAGTATAATAAATTCATTTATTAAAATAATTAATAATTATAAATATACATTAATAAATAAAATAAAAGGAAAATGCATGCATACATACTAAAGCTTAAGTACATGTAATACAAATAAATTTTATTATACAATAAACATTAAATAAACATGAAGATTAATTATCTATAGAATATGAAATAGTCGATTAGCAATGTGAACAATTTAAAATTGTAGAGGTTTATTTTAAAATGTACCCAACTCCCTAATTCTTAATTTATTAATTTTTTTTTTAGAAGTCTTTAAATGGATTTTAGAAAAATTTAGATGTAGACTTGGATAAAATAATATACATTACATACTCAGAAAAGCACACAAAAGTGAAAAACTACATTATTATAATCAGTCTATGTTCTAATGAATGATGGTACATGACCACTAGAATACTAGTAGTGATTTAGATTTATAGTAAGTAGGATACACATAAGTATACCTACTTTGTCATAAATATATTATGTTTTACAAGTGGGTAAGAATGGCTAATTTTCTATTTTTATTTTGAATTTGAGATTGGATTATCATGAAGAGGGTGGGGGACAAGAGTTCTTTACATACTTCAAGGCAATTTTTCAATTTGTTACTTGGTTCGTTGGCTATTTGTTGATTCAAATTAATGATGATGTGTTCCAACTCAGCCCGAACCCGTTCACTTTCTTTTAGTTTCTCTCGTTGAGCAGCTTTTCGGGGAGTTTTTGATGAGAGATGACCAGGTGTTTGAATGCCCATGACACTAGATGTAATTCCCGTTGATGTTGATGCATCTGATAAACTTGGAGAGTTTATAGATAAGCGAGTAGATGAACCTGTAATCATATTTGATATTTTTTTGTCTTAATATTAAAATTACTTTAATCCTAGAGATAGGAATGCACTTAACTTGTGGTAAATATGGTGCGAATAAGCAAAACAATTGTCAAAATATGCACAAATAAATGCAAAATATGCTCAATTACATTTCTTTTATATCTCAGTATATTTATAATAAAATATTATATGAGACGTACCAGGTGTAGAACATGATGAATGACTTTCGTGTACTTCGATATTCGTTACTGGTTCATTTACACACTGCTTACTATCAACATCAAACAATGATGGAATTGCATCTTTATAAAGTTGATTTCTCTGAAAATTAGAAAACATTTTACTTTCAAAATGTAAAGAACATAAACGATACTTCTGGTTGGAACCCAAATTGGAGATTGATTTAACACATTTGCTGTTCTTGATCCACATTGCTGATCTGACCGGATCTTTAGGAAATAAAAAAAAACTAAGACTTTCCTTATCTACCATTAAGTGGCTTTACAGTTAGTTATATAACATTTTGCGTATTGTTTAGGACGTTTATGAATATAAAACTCTTCCATTTTGCTGACGCAAACAAAAAAACAAAATAATAATAATAAACTATATAAATATATACATAAATAATTAATGCAGAATAAAAATGTGGTAGGTAAGTATAAATTCAAAAAATGTACGAATAGCGTAAAATCCACGTCCAACTCGTACAAGCGTCGAAAGCAGAGAACCTTTGTGTTCTATGATTTCTATGGTCTCGCCGAGAAAATACCGTTACGAACAGTGTTTTTAAACGCAACATAAATATGAAAAACATTAATATTCGATGTGTGGTCACACTGATTCATTTTCCAATATGTCGGACGATTTTTCGGGCGGCCAAGGTGACGCTTCTGATTTGATTTATTCTGTGGTTTAAATACCGATTCTATGTCCATGGTTGATAGAAAATAAAACAGTAATATTTATTATTAAATTTGTATTATCAATGGTGATAGCATGTACTGTTGTGAATTGTGATATCAGATTTCGTAAACTGAAATTAACCCGTGTGGTTCGCGATAGGATTTTTTTTTATAATGGCAGTTATTAACGACGATATATATTTTTTAATTTTTCCAATATTCTTATTTCTTACATTTTACCGTTTACGGACATGTTGAAATGGTCAAACATGTTAAGGGAGGGGTAGTTGTTCAGTTTTTCGCAGAGTAGTCAAGTGCCTACCCTGACTACCTCGTTCGCACGCTTATGAGCATAATATAATATGGTATCTCATTGCTTTCAAAATCAAGATCAAGATGAATTATGTCGAAGTAAAATAAATAAATTAGATAATAATGCCATTTATCATGCATAATATGTAATTTTCAATGTTTTTTTCAGTAATGTTCTGTAATTTTTTTATATTCCATATTTTTTTTTTTTATCACATATAAAGCGATTTTTTATTACATATATATTTACATATTTTGGTTTTTTTAATACATATAAATCCGAGCCCTAATCATAACGAAAAAAATGATACATTTTTTGCATCTGAGTGCGTGATGAAATTTTATTTTTTTAATGTATATATTGAGAAATTCTAGATTTCAAGAATAATAGTGTTTTTTAAGTATATATAACTGTGTTTATGTAATAAATCAAATAAGTATTCGATAAGCCTAATGAAACTCATAATTCTATTTTAAACTATATTAATATATTTATTATTTAATATAACTACAATAGTTATACATTTTCTTGATAAACTATGTCTACGTAAATTCCTTGGCCTGTGTTTCGCATAATAATATAAATCAAAACTTAAAATAAAAATTATAATTATAATCTATAATATATAATAACAATTAAAATCTTTAAATAAAGAAATTAAACGGCGGTGTAAACGCCAAAGCGCGACTGCAAAGTGCAAACAAGATTCTCATAAGCTGTACTGGATATTGACGTCACGCGTAGGCCACGCCCACTATAAACGTACGCGTAACTTTTTTAGTCCAATAACTCAGTCAATTTTAATTTTTAATAAAAATTAAAAAATACGGGTCTTTTTATTTACTGTCTGTAAGATATTTATGTAATAATAAAAAATATGTTCAGGTCCTAATTGCATTATATTATTTATAAATCGTGTGTTTAAGTTTACTTACAAATATAAAGACTGCATTGAAATATTGTTCTATGAAATCAATATCTAGTCAGGTTAAAACTTTATTTTACAATATCTACTTTTATTGGAAAATAGTTCCTTATAAAAAGTTGTTATTTATTTTTTAATTTTTTCTTATGCTTTATGTATTAAACATTAATCAATTAACTGTTGTTTTTGTTAAATTTTTTTTTTTTTTAATTGTATTATATAATTTATAAATTTTCATGTAATTTTACTAATGTGAAAGTTACAAATAAAAAACTGTATAGAAAAATTGTCTTATTAGATGAATACCTAGCCAGATTAAATCTTAGCAGCTATATAGTTTATACATTAGTGAAAATTCTAAATGTATACAATTTTATTTATTTTTATCAATGAAAGTAAATGGTTATGTATAAAAAAGAATATTTTTGAGATCTTTAACGGAATCTCAGTTAAAGAGTTATTTTCATTAAAATCAAAAAAATCAATCTCCAGTGCCATGAGACACAATCTGAGATCTCACGTCCTAAAAATCCAAAAGCCTGTCTAAAATCTTTTATTTTATGTGACTAAAATCACTGAGAAATTTCTAAATGAAATAACAAAGTAAAGTACCCTATCATTTTTGGAAAGTTTACCCTAAAAGCTCGTGGCAGTAAAGAAAATTTCTGTGAGATCCTAAATCGGGTCTCATGGCAGCCAAGTTGTTAACCCCCTCAACTTGATGACTATGGTTTATTTCTCGAATCACCTTGCCGTAGGCCCGATTTTATTTCAAAGGTCGATGATAGTTCTCCCAGAAATGTCACTTTGCATTCTGTTTTATTATTGCACAACTTTACCATGTTAACATATTTTTCCGGTATTCCGAAGTGGATCAATGTGTTCCATAACTCTTCCCTATTTATACTATCGTACGCATGCTTATAGTCGACGAATACCATGTATAGGTCTTTGTCGAATTCATAGTGTTTCTCCATTACTTGTCTCAGGATAAATATTTGATCTGTAGTTGACCTTTTTCTAAATCCACATTGGTATTGTCCTAAAATCTCCTCAGCGTATGGATCGTAATCTCCATCCGCTCTAAGAGAATTATTGATAATACCTGATAGCATGTATCCAATAAAGAAATTCCTCTATAGTTGTTTGTGTCCAGTACGTCTCATTTTTAAAGCACTGGGCATAAATATCGACAAATTCCACTCCTCAGGAAGTACTTCTTTATCCCAGATAAGATTGATCATTTTCCATATTTCGTTTTTCAGAGTCTCCCCACTATTTTTAAATAATTCTGCTACTACATTGCTTTCTCCTGGGGCCATCTTATAAATACTTTTGGAAAATGGGATATTACTAACAAAATATTAACAATAGTAACTGATAATGCGAAAAATATAACCACTTTATGATGTCTTGTTTTTTGGTATTTGTATTTGGAATTTTTTCTTTTTTCACAGAATGATATGGAGCATTGTCCATTACAATAACACTGTTCTCTTTAAGTCGTGGTAATACGTTTGTCATCCAACTGTAAAATGTGTTTCTTCATGGTAGTCCGCGGTTTTTTTTGACTCGAAACACAGAAGGCCACCTGGCACGGACCCGTCTTCCGACCCAATGTGTAGAACAATGAGCCTCTTGCCTTTGCCAGATGGATTCTGAGACCCCGTCGTGAGACCTTCCAAGAATGCATCACAGGGTGATGTGATGGTCTTGTCTACCCATGTTTTACTCGTACAGTCCCCTGCGTTGACCCATGTTTCATCGAGGTAGTATATAGTCCGCCCTTCTTCACGATATTTACGGATATTTAGTAAATACCGTCTTCGCCACAAAACAATTTTATCCTTTTCAAGGAGTGCACTATTGCGACTGCGTTTCGTGTACACGAAGTCCATGAATTTCAACAAACGTTGTAAATTCGTTCTTGAAATATCTGGCAAACTATCGTCATCCTTAACAACTTGTAGAATTTTGTCCAATGAGGGTATTGTTTTATTTAACCAAAACGAATGAATGTGCCTACGTACTGTATTTAGTTGTATATCGTCTAACTTATCTTTAAATTATGGCTTATTACGAGTTTTGGACGGAGAGGTCACAGTTTTGGTGGAATTATATTCACTTATGACATTTGATAGTGTTCGTTGTCCGATGCCAAGTTGTTGTGATATAAAAATACGAGCTTCTCGAACTGTTAACTTCGGATTTTTACTTAATTCCGTCTTGTATGAATGCTCAATCATTTTTCGTTGAGCTGATAAAACAGGCTGGAATAAAAATACGAAAAAAAACTATGTTAAATAATGTATAATATACAGATACAACTATAATAGGTACATACGAATCAGTGTTTGGAACGTTCACTAAGAAATGAATTCGTTCACGTTCACGTTCTTTTAAAAAATGAACGCGTTCATTGGGTCGTTCATTTTTTTTTTTATTAATATTATTGTTGTTGTATGTCAATTTCACGAATTTCATTTTTTTATTCTTTCTTTAAATAAAATATATTAGGAAATATTATGGAAAATATAATTTTAAATCGTGAATAAATTGAACGTCTTAACCTAACCTAACGTCTTTCCAAACACTGATACGAATACATATTAATACATAATAGGTACATATTTTTTTTACTAACCTTTCCCATAGGATTTTTCGTTGAAGTTGAAATATTAGCCATAGTGCCTATGTGTCACGTGGAAATGAAACAAAAGTAATAAGGCAGAAGAAAAATTCAAAATATAAACCAATGAGCGCAAAAAAATATAACGACGTCTTATCGCGTAATACCGTTAAACTGGTGTGATAATATACAACACTCTGTATAAACAGTGGACCTTGACGCCGCCGTAACACGCTGCGGTAGCCCTCTCTGTGATGCGCGAATTTCACCCTTGTGAACTTAGCAGCACAAGATTAGCAGACAACTATCAAACACTTCTAACAAATTTGTTAGTAGGTTGTTAGACATTGTTAGACAACTTTCAAAGTTTGTTAGATTCAACTTTCATCGCTAGAGAAATTTAAAGTTTTGCGCTGCTAACTTCACGCCAGCAGCACAAAAGTTTGTTAGAGCTTTTTTTGTAAGCTCAAAATATCGTGCTTGATTTGTTAGACATTGTTAGACAACTTTCAAAGTTTGTTAGACTCAATTTTCACCGCTGGAGAAATTTTACTTTTGCGCTGCTAACTTCACGCCAGCAGCACAAAAGTTTGTTAGAGCTTTTTTGTAAGCTCAAAATATCGTGCTTGATTTGTTAGACATTGTTAGACAAATTTCAAAGTTTGTTAGACTCAACTTTCACCGATAGAGAAATTTAAAGTTTTGCGCTGCTAACTTCACGCCAGCAGCACAAAAGTTTGTTAGAGCTTTTTTTGTAAGCTCAAAATATCGTGCTTGATTTTTTAGACATTGTTAGACAACTTTCAATGTTTGTTAGACTCAACTTTCACCGATAGAGAAATTTAAAGTTTTGCGCTGCTAACTTCACGCTATTTGTAGAAGTGCAAAAATGTAATAGTACCTACATGTTTTCACTTTATGTTTATTATCAAATAAAATAAATTACATGGTATACGAGTCTTAAACTATACTACGTAATTACATAGAGAAAATGAAGTTTTTCGTTATTTTTATTTAAGAAATTAAATATTGTCTTTGAATAAATGTATACTTGGACCACCAGTGAATATATTTTGTGAGTTAACTAGGTGATACAGTTGTCGGTCACTTTGTAAAGAATGTTGTTACCTTGTTGATAATTTAAGTTCATTACTAATTTAATTTGTGGTATTGCAATAAATTGCTAAACACATGTTTTTTAACTTTTTTTCTAGATAAAGAAATATAGTATTTAAGAAAGATAATTAGATCATTTTTTCAAAATAAAGTACTCCCATAGAAGTAGTGTTTTAATTTATAGCGTTGTTGCTCGAAGAAATTTCTTTATTAAATGCTGTGTGATAATTTTGATAAAAATGAAGTGTTCGTGAAGTTGATCTTTCAAATTTTATCGATGTTTTAGAAAGTAGCATACAAAAATTTAAAAGTTCGTTTTTGAAATTTGCAAGTTCAAATTAGTGCTGATAGAGAAGATTTATTTTGTAAGCTACTCCCTAGTCCCTACTACTAATTTTGTAGCAGTGTTGACCATGAATAACTATATTTATTTTAGTGATAACATTTTGTATAAAAAATAATAATACGTATAGTAGTATATAATATACATATATAATAATAATATCATTTTGAATCCCATCAATTTTGCTGTATAAATTATATTTCTGTATATAAATTTTGCTGTATAAAAATACAAAGATAAAATAAACTGAACATGTTTATATAAACTTCCTATATGTTGCATGTGTATTTATAAAGATACTTGATAGATATATCATCCTAATTCACAAAAAATATTCAAAATATTTGAAATAAAATAAGTAGCCAATAGAAATGTCTGTGAGGGAAATGCAATTTTATTGTTGCCATTACTCTAATATGCTTAAAAAAGTACTCTACGTACAGGCCCGTTGCTGTAAGTCATGCATTGCTTTAGGGCGGCATACAATTTTAAAGAAATTGAAGCGGCAAAATAATGTTAATCGTCCAAAAACCGGCAATAATAATAGCGTTTTTGCGTCTTCACTGTTATCGTATTAGCTCCGCTATCTCGTGACAGCGAATGATCACAGTCACGGATATAGATCTACAATCGTGATCACAGTATTTGACAATGTATAATATTATGTAATAATTACTCACATATATGCCGATATACAAACGCAAAAGTTTTTACTGTAACGCTATATTATTATATATGTATATAGTAGCCTGTATCACGTATGGCCACATTGGCTCGATGGATTGGGGTTAAAAATAGAACATTATTATTCCCAAAAGTCAAAACAATATTGAATTTACTGATAATGAGAAAGAAAACCGTCGCCTCGCGCCCGTTAGTATATTTATATTATGCACTAAATAAAAAAAACAATAATATTGTAATAAAAAATATTATAGGCTGGACTGTAATAAAAATTAAAAATAATAGTGATAAGACTAGTACAATCTGTTCTCGTTTGAATTTCATCGAGGTAGGTACCTATGTGTTCCCGATCGCAGTTTGTGAAAAAACAGTTTATGTTTAATAATACTTACCTATTGGTTATATTTGTTTTCAGTTTCACCGTCGTTATAAAGGTAAGTTTTATTTATATTATAAATAATAATAAATAAAATAAAAAATATGAAATAAATAACAATTATTTATTACTAAAGTAATAAGCTTAGTTAATAGTATAATTAATTAGTAATAGCTAAATTACCCGGCTCGCCCGTGTGTAAAATATTTGTGTATACTTCCCCGTCATCGTTATCGACCACGTCCCATTCCCGTTACCGTCCCCATCTCAATCCCGTCAATATTATATTTAATTACAACAACACCAATAACCATAGGGTATGGACAGAATATTATTATTGTTATTAATAAGTAAAGATAGGATTTTTGTGAAGCTAACACTTAAAAAAACGTGCAAAATCGTGTAAAAACAATTTTTTTCATTTATATAGTAAAATAATAATATGTCATAATACTGTCGAAATCATTTGCATAGTCGACATCGATTGTTTTTGGATTTTGTCGACTAATGAATGTATAATAATATATACCATGCAAAAATGTATAATTCACTCTGCAGTCTACTCTCTTCGCAAATTATTTTTTTCGATTGTAAATTTTAAATGTTGTGTTTTTATTTTTTATTTTATATTAGGTTATTAACTAACCTAAATTATAAAAACTAATCTATCTTACTCTTCATCCAAATTTTGACTAGTATCTTATTTTAGTGTTTTACTAATAATTGTAATAATTTTGGAAGGGTAAACAATACAGACTTAATTGTATTTATAGTTTAAAAAACATAACATTTTAGATTCTGAACGAAGTGAAGAATGTATTGATTTTACTATGATGTTTTTTTTTTTTTTTTTTTTTTTTGTCTGTGTACACCATAACTACTCGAAATAATGCTTCAATTTTGAACTTCATGGGTGGTTTACGGTAGCAAAACGAATATCGGAGGTACCTTTAAGAGGTGACAAGTGAAAATTCCCGAAAGTTTTCAAATGCGGGGGGAAACAAAAAAAAAATGAGGAAAAAACGGTAATTTTGTGAAAAACATGTTTTTGACCAAATCGATTATTTTATTTAGCCGTTACTCAAAAACTGTAAATACTTGAAATTTTCACCAAATGTTTATATTGGAATCATCTATACGAGGTACAATTTTTGAAACATTTAGACTTTTTTGAGCTTTTTATAGACGATTGAAATTTTCAACTTTTCTTAGTTTTTTTCCTGAAATTTGGATAAAAAAAATTTGGTTGGCTAAAAAATCTTGAAAATTTAAGACAAGGTTCCTCATAAGTAATATTTATCGATGTAAAAAAAAATCCAAAGCGTAATGTACGATTTTTTTTTTATACGCATAGAAAGTTTATATTTTTACGAAATGAGTAAAAAATCGCGAAAATTTGAAGTTATTTTGTAGTTGAAAATTCATAAAATTTTAAGTATTCAAAACTAAGAATTGTAAATTTTGTGCAAAGTTCTCTTTATGTTTTCCATCAATTATCTGTAAAAAAATTTCTTCTGGAATTATATCAAAAATTTTATGAGTGTTTAAAATTACAATTTTTCCACATAATCCCGTAAAATAACAATTTAGGCATCATTGATTTTTAATATTTTTTCTCATTCAAAAAGTATAAGTCGTAGACACTTTAAACTTTCACCGATTGTTTAGAATGGCATTTTCTTTGCAATATTTTATTTTTAAAACATATTGTTACTTTTTAAGCTATTTATAGGCAATTGAAATATTCGATTTTTCATAGATTTTTTATTATAAAAGTTGATAAAATTTATTTGAATCAGCCAAAACACTTGAAAATGTAATAGAAGGTTGACATAAGTTTAGATATAAGTGATTCAAAAATTATTCAAATGCATTGGCACAATTTTTATTTTATAAGCTGTTGAAGTTAAAAAATCAATAAAAATTTTCGAAATCATGAATATTTGTAAATTATTATTTTGTAGTTGAAAATGTATAAAAATGTTTGTATTTAAAGTTAGAAATGAAAATTGAATACAAGATTTTTCATAATTTTTGCTTACAAAAAGTATAAAAATATCGCGATCGGTTGAATTAAAAAATTTTAACGAGGGTCTGAAACTGTAAATTTTACTACTTATATTACTTTATTTGAATTTTGAATATTACTATATCATTACAATTACTTTAACTAGGATATTAAAATAAAATATATTACAATTTAAGGCTGACATCTTCAACTTTGTTCAGAATGGTTTTTTTTTTTATAATATAAAATAATTCCAAAATCTATACTATAATGCCTAATCTATCAATTCATCTCGTGTATCCCACCCAACTCCTGTGTCCTGTGCTTTTTTTTTACAATATAAAATAATCACAAAATCTATCATAAAATGTCTAACCTATAAATTCATCTCGTGTATCTCACCCTACTAACCAAGTCCTAACTCCTGTATCAGCTCTTTTTTTTTTTTAAATTTTAAGTTATAGCCATGGCATCAAAACGTATTAATGACATTTTACAAGCTGCGGTTGAAGTAAATGTATTGGATGAGAAAGGTGAATTATGTCCATGGTCATCGCCCGTCTACCAAAATGCAGCAGACAAAATCAATTTAAAAGAAAATTGTCCAAAAATGAGTCGAGATTATTTGTACATTATTCTCAAAAACAACAGATATAATATTTTAGACACATTAAGAACGATGCGTGGGATTAAAGTAACTCCTAGTTCACCTGAAAGTGATTTCAATAAAGATGATGAAATTGAAAATAAAACAGTGATCGATGAAGCCGACGAAGGTAACATTGCTTCTAATTACTTATGTATTAATTATTTTATGTAATAATAGGTAAATGTAAAATACACAACTTTTAAAATAGTACTGGACATCGAGTGTTTCTCAATTTTTTACGATATAATAATATGCATTATACGACCGTATAAAGTAAATTCAATGAATTAGTAGCTAAAATTTGCGCGGTAATAACTTTTAGATTCTGAGTGAAACGAAGAATGCATTGGTTTTACAATTCTGTGTTTTTTTTTTTTTATTTTTTTTTGTTTTTTTTTTTTTTTGTGTATGAAGACACTTTTTCGGTTAGATATACTGGACCAAAAGTTTCATCCAGCAACTCTCTAGATAGGAAAAAATCCCAAGATGGTACTTTTAAGAGGTCATTTTTCGAATTTCTCAACAGTTTTTCCAAGCGTAGGCTTAAAGTACCGAAAAACTGACAAAAACGGGGAAAATGCCGTATTATGGATTTTCATGAAATCTATTTTAGTTTTTTATCCATAACTCCATCAATAATGGTGCTAGAAACTGGAAACTTTATATACTTCATACAAATGTCAAAAACATTTAACCAATTTTGAGCTAAATATAGAACGTTGAAAATATTGGAAATTTCTTTCTTTTTTTTTAAGTTTTTCCTTCATAAAATTCTAGTCTTTGGATATTAGGAGCTGAAAATTTAATTCTGTCATACTCATATGCATAAATAACCGCAGTGAAAAAATATCGAAAATCGTTAGTCACAATATTTTTCTACAAGTGTTTAAAGTTCGAATTTTTAAGGAATTTATATTTATAAAATAAATCATTGCATTCAAATATAAAGTACCATACAACTAAACTATCATAAGCTTGGTGATCTCATAACAGAAAGAGCTGTACACTAATCACCATTATCTTGTCCGAGGAGCGAAGCGACGAAGGACCAACTTCCACCGCCATTATCTTACCAGCTTTTTTTCGTTTAAATTTACTTAATATATTTAAATAAAGTGTTTTTCAATCGATAATATGATATTGTAATGACTAAAATTAAGGGGGATGGCCAATTCTTTTTAATTAGAATGGGATTGTAATATTCTTCTAGCTGATCGGGATAATTACTTTCTATCAACTGATCCGTTCTAATTACCTTTGTATTTTAGCTATTACCTTCTTCCTTGCGGAATGATATGATCTTGATTTTAATTGGATCTAAAGTTTTAATATTTATATATATTTGCACGTATGTATCAATTTTTGTAATGTACGTTAAGTTTATTTTGAGGAATGAGTCTGATCTATATTATGGTATAAGTTATGTTGATTTGTGAGTTAATTTGTGATTTGTAGTTATGTGTAATATGAATGAGTTTAAAGTATGTTTTAGGAGAAGTATTTGAATTCTTACCTGGCTGCAGTCCAGTCTCTGTTAATTATTATCAGCTGGCTCTAGGAGAGATGATCACAGTGTGAAGAAGAAACAGTTTTGATAAAAGAAGAGCGTGAGAAGGTAAAGGAAGAAATATAGATTTTGATTAGGTTAACGTTAAAAAGAGAATATAGACACAGATACAGAAGTTAATTTTGTTATTTAGAATTGTAAAACGATTGCTGAGGTTATGTGCTAATAGTGTCGACTTCTATTAGCTGAATAAGATCAACTAATTATTTGGAAAATTGACTGTTTGAGAAAGACCAATTGTCACCCGAGAAGGATCGATTGGTCTGACTGGGTATTTTTACGGTGGCCAGGCCTTTTAATGCATGAATTCTGTATCTGTCCAAACTTTTCTTGCTTTCGTGTATTAATGTATTATACATTGTTATTTGACATTAAATTATTGTTGACAAAATGTTGGGATATCTATTGTACTAGGAATGAAAGTGCAACATACTGCGTTATCATTTACAAGTTTATTCTTACATAATGTTTTATAATTAGGTAGAGAGTATGATTATTAATTGAATTGATTTATATACTAAGATTTCATCTTAAAATAGTCTCTCGTATAATTCTAATATTTCAAAAGTTTAATCGAATATTGTTATTATTTTTAACTTAAAATAGTAAATTGTATAATTTGTTATATTAGATATAAATAAATATTGTCTAACATTTTTTCTGATAGGACATTTAGACACATCATCATTCTCCTTAAAACAAATGGGACGATATGAAAGACCAACAATTAATTATAAAGTTAAAATACCGTATACTCATTTTGTAAATATCAAGCCACAAAGTAAACTACAACGAGTCAAAAATTCAACAAAAGGGACACGAGAAGTTTGGAAGTTACAAAATGGTTGGGTTGATTTGTTTTTGGATTTGTTTTTCGATCAATATGGATTGCCCTGTTCTTATGCAATTAAATATCATCATGTTTCACCAGAAACCTCAAATGGTACTTACATTTCATTTAAAGGTAAATGTTCTGATCAACATTGCCGTGCAGTCATAATTGGTAATATATACAATGTGCCAAATCCCGGAGAAAATGTAATTTTAAATATTTTCACGATCAACACTCTTGATATTGAACATATAAAAAAACGTTTTTTACGAGAACCAAAACGAAGTGCTATAGGCAAAGATTTAGTTAATGATGGTTCATACAATTGGCGAAGAAGAATGGCTGACCAATGTATGGATTATGGAGATGCTGAACCACCGATTTTATACCGCACTTCTGTTCTTCGTAAAGCCAAACAACAATACTTGGACAAGACTTTAGGTGTTGAAGGTAATGACCCCATAAGCAGCATAATATCGCTGAAATATGAAGTGAAATATAATGGTTCTATTAACAACATAGGATGTGATCCATTCTTTGTTCACTATTGGTTGCCTATACAATAGCACATTTATAGACAAAAACATGGTCAAAGCTGGAACACCATTTCTGTAGATGCAACAGGTTCTTTGGTATTACCTATTATAAGAACGAAAAATAAAATAACATCGGCACATATATTTTTGTACCAAATTATTACAGAAGTGGATGGAAAAACTGTGCCAATAAGTCAACAGTTGTCGGAAAAACAGGATATGCTATCGATATATTATTGAATGGCGAATTGGATAAACACAGGAATATCACCACCCGATGAGTGTGTATGTGATTACTCGAAAGCATTGATTGGAGCAATTACAAGATCATTGTGTAATCGTAAATCACTGCATGAATATATACACGCGTGTTTCAATTATTTAATTGGCGAAAACAATATACTTCCAGAATGTTACGTACGGATTGATATTGCCCATATGATACATATGGTATGTCGATGGAAGTGTTTATCAGTCCGGAAACCCGTTAAAGATTTTTACGTACGAAGTATAGGACTTCTAATAAAAACAAATGACATTGAAGATTTTAAACAAATATTAGAGATGATAATTATAATTGCTTGTGCAGAGACTGATGGATGCACCGTAAATCAACTGCATACTCCCGCTGAAAATGCTAGGAAAAATATAATGAATTATATATCACGCGGTGACACCGAAATTTCATCAGAAGAATTTAATGAGTATAAAGGCATAAACGAAAGTGATTTTTTTGAGAATGCAGATTTAGATGATAATATACCAAATGATGACTTTATACCGACAATTAAAAATTGGATTTCAGTCATAAAAAACAAAGCAATTCAAGATTCTAATGTCAAAGGAGATAGATTAAATGCTTTACATTGTCCAAATATAGTAAAACCATTACTTCGTATATGTTATGAATTTCCTCTTTGGACAGCGGTCATGGTTCCTCATTTTGGATCACCTAATCGTACAGCTACATCTGCTAGGGTGGAGGGATATTTTTCTACGCTTAAATCATTCATACTCAATAAAAAAGTGTCAAGAATGCGCGTGGATAAATTTTTGGTCACAAACTTAAATTCTATCAGAGGTGAATTAAAACTTGTTGGAAGTAAAAACCCCAAAGAAGTAACTGAAGAAAATCTGATTGATGAACTTGAGTTGGAAAATTACAAAAAGTCGTTTGATGATAATTTTGAATTAAATAACGACAGAAATTTAGTACAGAATTACAAAACATCAAGTGAAAGTAATCATACTACTGATGAATATGATGAACCATCAAGTAATTCAGATGTTAATGTTGAAGAAAAAGAAGTTGAAAATTGGAAAAATAAAGCTAAACCATCAAGTCCTCCTCAAAAAAAAGTTAAAAGATCTAAATATTTAAATAGCCACCCGGAAATAAAGATGAAACAAAAAGTGAATCAAAAACAAGTCAGTCATCGATTGGATATTATAAAAAATGGAAATTTAGTTAGGCCATTAACCATAAGTTTTAATAAAAACAAATACAAATGCAAAGCTACAAATACATGTGCTTTTGATTCCATTGTGCAAGCAGTAGCCACAGCATATTTGGATTCACAAGACTACGCAACGTTTATAGACCAAAGCAATTGTAAAATATTAAAAATTTCAAGGGACTTAGTTCACAATGGTGTAAAAAATCAACTTTACAAAGAGAGATTAAATATATTACAAGAATTCAGTAAAAAATGTACACTAGTTGGTCAAATAACAGAGTATGATGCAAGAGCTAATGTTGCAACATTAACTGAAAAACAATTTTTAAAAGCACCAAGCATACACCAATTTTACACATGTGACAATTATAAATGTGGACAGACAACAGAAAATATACCATTATTTCCAATTGACCAAGGAAAGCTTATTTTAGGTATGTATTATGAAATACGAAAAATTAATTATAATTACTCGTGGTTAAACGGATTACGGACTAAATTCATATTACAATTTTTACAATTTTTCTAGGATCAATAAAAGATCTACAAGATGCAGTCAATATGGTTCCATCACAACTTGAAAATTATACAAGGATATGTTACCGAGATGGCTGTAATGGAATCTTAACTATAACTAAAGAAATTGGTCAACATTTGTTAATAGAGACGAATGTCGATGTATACGGCAAAAAAGAAGAATTTAAATTTTATATAAAAGATGTACCCGAAACTATCAATGTCAGCAATTATGTGTAAGTATACTTTATTAGTTTTTATAACCAATAGTATTACAATTATCTCTTACTACAGTTCCGTCAGTATACTATAACTTCGTGATAATAGATCACTAATGCAGTCTCATAACAACTAAATGATCAGTAACAAAATATTAAATAAAAAATGACAAATAAATAATATTATAGCCTATAGGCTGTGGTTTGCTTAGACATTTTTCTCGTGAGGTGTTTAATATTTTACGTATTTCAAAAGTATTTATTTAACTAGGAAATGATTTTGGTATATACAAATATTGGGTATATACAAATATTGGTAGGGGCATGCCCCTGATTAAAGAGCTATTTATGATTTTCGAATACAAATATTTTTTAAGACATTGTTTCTCAAAAAATAAAATTAATCAAACTCTTAACTACAAATCCAATAATTCCTAGTTTTGCTAAGTTTAGAAAAGTATACATTTAACTATTACATAATATTTATTTTATAATATATTCACAATTAACATAAAAAAAATAATAATTAGTATAACTATAGGTACAAATTAGACATAAGTTTATAAATAGGGACGATGACTTGTTGCATTAGTATATTTGATTTAAATACTTGCAAAATAGCAGAGTAGGAACCAAAAAAGATGAATAATTTGACAAAGATAAAAATGCAATTTTCTTTTCCATACAATGCTTATGTATGGCTTTTTTTTTATTAAACCATATTAACATTTTTTTTTTTTTGGATATTTCATTCATTTGAATTTTTTTCTTTCAAGTATGCGAAAAATTAACAGTTTTTAGGCTCTATTTATTATAGTAGATGTTGTAATTGTTTTCAAATACTATTTTGATATTGACATTTTTTAACTCTAGTAATTTAAATTATTTTTTCCAGTGGCAGAAGAAGTGTCACCTTAACTCAATTAACCTATTCGAATCATGTACTTTAACACATTTTTATTTAATTTTATATTTTAATTAAGACATTGTACAATGTACGATGAAATTCAATTGTTTTATCCAAACATTTTTAAAAATTAAATTTTTATGGATATTATTGGATTTGCAAATCCTTATTTTCTGGCTTTTAATGCATATATAATTATTTTTAGAGCTTAAATTCCGCAATTCGACTTATAAAGCTCAATAAAATGTAAAGTTACCAAGATAAGATTGACAGTAGTAAAAACGTAGAATGTGAACATTTTTTTTCAAATCAAATAATAAATATTCAAGTATTTAAATATACATTATATGACGTCTAATATATACTTTATTAAATAATTAATAACTAATATTCAATTAATTGGCAGTTATTTTAAAGTCACTTAAAATTATATTGTTAGTTTCAGATTTGTTGCAGTTATAGCTTACAAATCGTCGGACACTTGTGAAATGGGCCATTATGTTGCTTATATAAGACGGGCTGATGGGTTTTGGGAAGTTCACGATGATCTAAGCCGCAAAATAAAACGAATAAATAACATTCGAAACATACTTATCACTCCACACTTAATATTTTACATCAAATACTAAACTTATTTTTTATTTTTATTTTTTTTATTTTTTATTTACGAGCATGTATTAATTTGTATAGGTTTTGTTTATAATTTATTTACTTTTAATTAAAATACCTCGTAACAAGCTTCAAGCAATGTTATATTTAATTCAAACCTTCTCTATGATTTTATTTTTATAAATTGTATGGTTAAAAATATATGTTGAGGAATTTTGAGTAGGTAACAATGCGAAATTAAATCGAGGCTCATTTCTCTTGGCTTAAATAATATTAACCTACCATATGTATAATATACATTATAATTTGTATATTATAATTTGAAATTTTAAGGTTAGGTTAGGTTCTTAGTAAAGCTAAGTGTAAGTATCCTAGCAATAATTTTTATTTCATATTTTGAGCTTATAAAAACCCTAACAAACGTTTTTGCTGCTAGCGTGAAGTTAGCAGCGCAAAACTTTAAATTTCTCTATCGGTGAAAATTGAGTCTAACAAACTTTGAAAGTTGTCTAACAATGTCTAACAAATCAAGCACGATATTTTGAGCTTACAAAAAAAGTTCTAACAAACTTTTGTGCTGCTGGCGTGAAGTTAGCAGCGCAAAACTTTAAATTTCTCTAGCGGTGAAAGTTGAATCTAACAAACTTTGAAAGTTGTCTAACAATGTCTAACAAATCAAGCACGATATTTTGAGCTTACAAAAAAAGCTCTAACAAAATTTTGTGCTGCTGGCGTGAAGTTAGCAGCGCAAAACTTTAAATTTCTCTATCGGTGAAAGTTGAGTCTAACAAACTTTGAAATTTGTCTAACAATGTCTAACAAATCAAGCACGATATTTTGAGCTTACAAAAAAAGCTCTAACAAACTTTTGTGCTGCTGGCGTGAAGTTAGCAGCGCAAAAGTAAAATTTCTCCAGCGGTGAAAATTGAGTCTAACAAACTTTGAAAGTTGTCTAACAATGTCTAACAAATCAAGCACGATATTTTGAGCTTACAAAAACAGCTCTAACAAACTTTTGTGCTGCTGGCGTGAAGTTAGCAGCGCAAAACTTTAAATTTCTTTAGCGGTGAAAGTTGAATCTAACAAACTTTGAAAGTTGTCTAACAATGTCTAACAACCTACTAACAAATTTGTTAGAAGTGTTTGATAGTTGTCTGCTAATCTTGTGCTGCTAAGTTCACAAGGGTGCGAATTTCGACCAGTTTTCGTGCGCCGCCCGGTGCGCTCTTATTTGGTATAGACTATAGAGTATACAAACATTTTTTGTACGGAAAATAATTCTTCAATATCAATGATTAGACCATTATTAAAACAAATTATTGAAAAACATTTAATGCAAGTTCATGAAAATGACATAATGTACAAACATTAGCTTCAGAAATTAAACGCCGCTTTTTGCTTGAATGGGATTCAACTGAATCTGTATTATTAGAACAAATTGCTTCAATCTTGGATCCTAGATTTAAAAACTTAGTCCACGAAGTATTATCTAATCATGAGGAAATTCGCTCTAAAATAAAACAAATAATCAACCAAAATAATTATGTTGAGCCTTATGAAATAACTACAGCTTCTCAAGAACAACAAAATAATTATTTGTTTATTATTATTTAATGTTAACTGGATTATAATTAAATATTTTTTTTAGGTACTAAATAGGTACTTGTTGTTGTTTTCCTTTATTATTTTTTTGTTAAATTATTAATATTAGTATTAATATTGTTTCAAATGTTATTATTATTATTATTATTATAATACTGAATAAATAGTTATATATACTAATAAATTATGAAGCGTAATATTGTTTCATAAATATAGGTAATTTTTATTCATGGAACATTAATTACACGAACCAATTACACGTGTATATAAAATACACGAACTTCGTGTACACGTGTATTTTAAAAACACGTCTAAAATAGTTACCTCTAACCTCTTACCTAAAATAGTTACCTCTAGTCAAAAGTGGTCATAATAACCGATTGTCATTATAACCAAAATGACAAAAATTAAATTAAAAACTCTTTTATATACATGTAATGATCAAAATATTTTATTACAATAACATTTTTAATGTGTTATTATATAATATATATGTATATAAATCGTAAATTTAATTCATATATTAAATAATACAATTTTTCAATATTTAATTATTATGTACATATTTTAAAATAAAATTTACTGTGAATTAAAAAAATCCGTTATCTTAGTTTGAATATTATTCGTATAGAAATCATTCTCTATTTTTTTTTCTAATTTTTCAAAGTTAATTGTTGAACTTACGTTATTTAAAGTCATATAATTTTAAAATATTGCATTGAACACTGCATTTATGGAAAAATCTTCATCAGCCGTATCAGCTTCTTCATTATTTTCGTCTTCCTCAGGCGCGTCGCTAAACGAAGAAATAAGTTCTTGATCATTAACCCTTTAACGGGCAAACCTAATTTTCAAATACGACAAATAAGACAACTGTGGCCTCCATATCAGCCACCATTGAAGAGACCCGTATGATCAAAATTATTTTTGTTAATTCTAGTTTAACGGAACTGTGGCATAGATAGTAGCCACTTTAATATCAATATAAAAACCGCCATAAAAATTAATCAATTTTTGTTTTGCTTATCAATTACGATAGAATGATAACATAATAACATGTGTTCAACAATTATTTAATATTATAATGGTGATAACCGTATTGATAATCATTATTGTCGAAAGTGGCTTGTGTACAAGCCACTAATCGTTAAAACTTGTTAACATTTCAAATTTTAAAATTATTTTACGAAATTATTGTGATTACCATTTACTACAACGTATAAAACTATAAACAATCAAGTAAGTACATATTATAATTTTTTATACAATTTTATATAGGTTATATATCATAAATTATCGATATCAATGGTTTTATAGTATTTTTACATTCGATAAAAGTATAAAAAAAAATATTTTTCAAAAAAAGTTTATTTTAGATTGTTAAGTATTATATTATAAATTAAAATTATATTAGTAATTTATACACCATTGGAATCGCTTCAATCTATTGGTTTTAATGGTATAATATTTTCCAAGGTTAATATTTGCGCAAAGAAGATATAGTCCAAATAGTTGACATTTATTGATAACAAAAATGTAGTTATACACATTTTTTTTTTTTTTTTATATTAGTTGTATTTTATATAGGTAATTATTTTTTGTTGTAGCTTCAGAATAAAAATGCCACATGTGTCACAAATTGACATTTTGGAAATATTAAATGGTATTTCAGACCAGCAGGCATTTGATTCAGGCTTTGGAGGCGACAGTGATGCCGAAGATGTTCTTTGTGTTTCAAGTGCAAGTAATACACCAACTAGTACAACCAGAGGTAGTAAAAGAAAAAATGCATTTAATGGTGGTCCTTCTACAAGCCCTCTCTCATCTTCCTCATGTAATATTAATTCACATGATGACTCTAATTTATCAACCATTTCTTCAGAAGTGCCTAAATCATCAAGACTTAGATCCAGGAAATTAAAATCTGCAATTAATAGCAATGTCCTACAAAGCTCATCTGGCTCTGAATTTGATGACAGTGATTTTGATCCTTCATATGAACCGATTCCACATATAGATACGACTGATAATATATTAGCAGAAAATAGTGACAATGAGAATAATATGTTAAATATATCTGAACCTTTAAATATAGAAAATATGGACCTCTTAGTTGATTTTATTGAAAATTCAGATGATGATTCTAATTATATAGAAGATAATAATGAAAATTATCTTATGACTCATTTGATTTTAATGAATGTTATGGTCCTAATGTGTTAGTAGACATTAAATCACCCATGCAAAACTTCGATATATATTTTTCTGATTTTTATCAATATATTGTTGACCAATCTAACTTGTACTCAAACCAATGTGGCAAAAATTTAAATTTGTCTATTATTGAATTTAAAGCTTTTTTGGGTATTCTTATAATAATAAGTTTTAAGTTTAAGGGGTTTCATAGATTACCAAGTTTACGCCTTTATTTGAGTGCAAATGAAAATTTTTATAATCACCGAATATCAAACATTATGACCAAAAAAAGATGTTAAAATTTATTACGCTATTTACACTTAAACGATAATAGTAAAATGCCTAAAAGTTCTACATTTGATAAATTGTACAAAATTCGTCCAATGATGAACCATTTAAATAATGTTTATTGTACAAGTTTTTCTCTTGATAGGAATCTAAGTTGTGATGAGAGTATGGTTGGATTTAAAGGGCGGTCTGGAATTAAGCAATATATGCCAATGAAACCAGTAAAAAGAGGATTTAAGATATGGGCTATATGTTGTGCAATAACTGGTTACTTACTTAAATTTATTATATATGAAGGAAAAAAAAGATTCCAAGGAAAAAGGATCTCTAGGTGAAAAGACGGTACTGGAAATGACTAATAACTATCAAGAAAAAGGATATTGTGTATTTTTTGATAGATTTTTTTCCAGCATAAATCTTGTTTCAGAATTACTAAAAAGAAAAATATTTGTTTGTGGAACTATGTTACAAAATAGAAAATATTTTCCTAAAACTTTATTAAAAGCAGATAAATCTCTTAGTATAGATTATGATTTTGCTTCATCAGGTGAAATTGCAGTATATAAGTGGATGGACAGAGGGAAAAAACCTGTAGTTGTAGTATCATCTATTCATATGGGAGAAGATATTACAGTGGTTAAGAGAAAAAATAATGTTGGTATTAGATAAGATTTTAAATGTCCTAAAAGTATTGCTGACTATAATAAGTATATGGGCGGAGTTGAATTACTACTAGAATGCTACAATATAACTTGGACGTCTCGAAGATGGTGGATGAAGCTCTTTTATTATTTTTGTGATGCCACTATTGTTAATTCATATATAATGTATACTACAACTGTTAAACTAACCTCAAACAGAGAGAAACCTTTTGACTCATTTAATGTATCGTTCTTTATTAGCTGATGAGTTAATTGGGCAATTTTGTAACAGAAACGCTTTTTTACCTAAAAAAAGTTATCCCTTCAACTAAAAGAAAGCCCACAGATGTTGGAAGGGGCCGTATTATATTAGCAGGAAATAATAGCAGACTCCAAAATGTGGGTAATCACATGCCTATTGCTGGAAAATATAATCGCTGTAGGCTTTGTAGTACTAAAAAAGATGTAAAAAGATCAAAAATCCACTGCCAGGAATGTGAGGTTGCTCTTTGCTTGGATTGTTTTTTGCCTTTTCATTCACAATAAAATTTCTAGTTTCTACACCAGAAAATTATAAATAAAAATTTGAATTTTTTTAGTATTATTTGTTTTGTAAAAGTTTATAGAATGTAATTCTAAAAAGTATATAATTTTTATAAGTCTGAAAAATTGTTATAATGTTATTTGAATTTTTTTAGTATTATTTATTTTGTAAAAGTTTATAAAATGTAATTCTAAAAAGTATATAATTTTTGTAAGTCTGAAAAATTGTTATAATGTTATTTTATTCAAGAAGTGATGTTTTTATTTTATATTTTTTTCAAAAGTCTGAAAAATTGTTATAATGTTATTTTATTTAAGAAGTGATGTTTTTATTTTATATTTTTTCAAAAGTATGAAAAGTTGTTATAATGTTATTTTATTCAAGAAGTGAAGTATTTTTTTTTAAATATTTTTTTATAAGACAGAAATTTTATATTAGTTTATGTTGTTTTATTTGAATTTTTCAAAATGTTGTTTTAAAATCAAGTGATTTTTAAAAAAAATATAATTCGGAATTATTTTATTATTATTTTTATTATAGTCCGCGCAACGAAAATTGGCCGGTGACAACCGGCACCCGCCCGCCATACACCGGCGGTGAGCCATGGGTTCTCAGAGTGCACCGCGCCGCCGCCGCGCAGCTGCGATGTTTACGCAATAGGCACATTGCATGTAGTTTTTATGTTACACGGTCCCTTCTTTTATTTACCATTTAGGTACCCATCTATAACTGTTATATAGCAGCTGTTAATGTTGTAATGTTGCAGTTGATTTTGATTTTTGTGCATTATGCTACAGACATTTGTAACAAGCAGTGTGTTGTAACTGTGTTTTGCGAATATTCGTGTATTTTTTCTCGTTTGTGTTTGAAGTTTTGTTCTGTTTGTAAAAATAATTTATTAAAAATGTCTCTTGGCAATAGTGATACTCGTAGTCAGAGTAAACAAATTGTTTATAAAGTGTACACGTTTCTAAAACAACTGTGTCAACAAAACCAGACTTAACCGCCGATTTTTTTAAAAATACACAAATACGTACTGCCGAAGCATGTGGATTGTCAGAGCGCACTGTCCGACGTATTTGCTCCGAAGCAAAAGAAAAATATTAAATTACATCCGCTTGAAACTTTACCGGAACTTCATCAAAAAGTTAAAGCCTTAATTCCACGCCAAAAAAAATACTTGCTTGACAAAATTGCATTAGAAAAAGGTCATGAAGTAATACGTCTACCTCCTTATCACTGCCAATACAACGCAATCGAACTGATATGGGCCCAAGTTAAGCGTCAAGTCGCAACAAAAAACAATACCTTCAAGATGGCTGATATCGAGCGTCTTACCAATGAAGCGTTAGATGCCGTAACGAAAAGAGATTGGGAAAATTGTGTAAGGCATGCCGAAGAATTACAAGAATCCGATAACCGAAAGGAAATTCTTAGGGACGCCTAAATGGAACCATTAATTTTGACCATATTGCCCGATGACAGCGATTGCAGTGATGAGGAATCGGATATAGAGCAATTAGAATAACTAATATTGATTTTAATTTGATGTATATTTGTATTTGTAGTCTGTTTTGTAAATATTATTGACAATTATTAATAAATGTATAATATTAAGTATATGTATTAATAATATTTTATTTTTATTGTATGTGCAAAAAATATATATTTTTTTACTGATTTGCATATTATATTATATTATGTATTGAAATAATGTTTTATACTGATCATTTTTTAAACCATTTTCTCTCATGATTCGTATAACAATAAATTAATATATACCATGTGAACAAATAAATTTAAAAAAACGCGGCAATTAATTTTACATGATTGACAACCACTTATTGAAAATTGCCACTAGAGTCGCACCAGTCACCGGCCACTTTTCGTTGCGCCGACTATAGTACCTACTATTCTGTTAATTTCCTTTGCAATATTTTATTACCTATTATTATTTATAAGTAGGTAGCATACAATCAAATAATGTAGGATTTGTGTATATATACAAAATTATTTAATTGATTTTTTTTACAGGATAAATTGGAATTGCCATTTCCTAAATATACCAAGTTTTTCAAACTTTCAAACTTAATTGAAAATAATTTGACATATAAAAAAATTGAAGTAATTTGTAAACTATGTATATCAAATAAACGCATGGTTTTAGACAGCAGATCTAGCTCAAATATTATAAAACATCTGAGGGTAAATAATTTGATTACTATCTAGTTGTAAAATTATGTAAAATAAAATAGAAATAGGGAATTATGAGAAGTTGTATTACTTTTTGAATATCTATTGAATCAATAATACCACATTTATCATATTTTATAAACTATTATGTTTCCTATTAACTATTAAGTCATTTATCCAAGTACCTACTACAGTACTACCTATAACTGCTATAAGTTGTAAATAATTTAAAAAAGTTTAAATTCAATTAAAATTTCTCAGTCAAAAAGTATTAATTATTCAACAATACTCTTCCATGCAAGTGCAACTATTATCAAACTAAGCAATTTCAAAGTTATTTTAAAATTGTTTTTCTAAGATAACTTTTAATATAGTCAGTTATACGTCTTAATACCTACTGTCGAGTACTTGATTTTTAATTTTTATCATGTTTTTTATTTGATTCACATTGTTTAATCCTGTGAACCATACATATTTAAGAGTTATTTTGTAGGTATGATACTTCATACTTTTTAAAATTAATTAAGTGTAAATTTAATATGATGATTGCATTTTGACCATTTTGTAGAATAAACATATCAGTGTTTTTAAAAAAATTGATCAAGGTGTAAAGAGGAAAGAAACTGACCATGTTGATGAAGATAAAAAAGTTCCAAAAACAAATTCATTGCATATCCAGGCTATCCAGCCAAAGCTTGATTTTACTAAAAGAACCATTTCCCAAGGTAACTATTTTATTTCTAAATATATTCCTAGACTAAGAGGTACAAATAGACTCAATAACTTAAAAAATCAAAACATTCAAAAAAATGATTTTAACTAACACTTTCTAAAAGTTATGATTTTTATGGCATTTTTTCAATTGTATATTTACCGAGTAACTTACAATTATAATTTAATTTAAATAGAAGTAGGTAACTCTTTTTTATCCAAAGACTGCAAGATATGGTTATAAAAAACATCTATACTTATTAGTTATTACATTAAGTTATTAAATATTTTTCATGATAACATTATATTTGTATCACATCCATTCTTTAAAACAGTTTGGATTGATAATCAAGAACAAAAGAGTGAAGCTATACATTTATTTAAAGAAGCTGCTTGCCATTTAAACACTTTACCTATTTTGAATAATTCTCAAACAACTTCAAGTAACCAAAATGTTGATTGTGACGAACCATCTTTTTTTCATTGGAATGCATCCCAAGATTCTCTAGAAATTACTTCTGTAGAAAATGAAATAAATATGTTTTTAAGTAAAAGTCCACAAAAAGATTTATCATGTTTTACAAATGAAAATTTACAAGCTTTAAAAAAAGTATTCATGAAGTTGTAATGAACCAAAAATGAGCGGGATAGCTAATCCTTTTTAATTGGAGGTAAAATATTATTTATATCGACAATTGGCCTATTGCTGATGAACTACCAGTTACCTGCAACTAGCTTATTAATTGGCATTACCTTCCTTCCGGTTAAAGAAGGGAATATTTGTTATACGCGTATAAAAGGGGAAAATTGTTTGTAAATATTATGTTTGTCAAGCTTGTTTATAAAATTATTAAATGTATATGCATATATCTCTTACCTTATAATTGTCCTTACAGTGGTATCCTATAACCAGGAATCCCAGGGACTTCAGACAATTAATGGTTAACATACCTTTTAATAAGAACACTTTTTATGATTTATATTTATTCACTTTAAAATAAGAACACGATTATATTAATAAAATGGCATAAGTCTAGGCAAAGTGTCGTAAAGCCGTATACCTCCCAACGAGCAATAAACCCAGTTGGAAAATGGTATGGCGACTTGTAGGACCTCCGCTAGATTTAGACCAAGTGGTGAGAATAGCCTCAGAAGGCAGTCATATTTATATGTTAGATAAGGATCGTGTATATATCGATTTACACACTCACATTCATGCATGGCTCACACGCCTTCGATACAACATGTGAATTAAATTAAATTTTACTCCTTAATAAATGACCGGCACCTACCCCCTTAAGGGGGTTGGAGCATATCATATTTTAAGGAGTAATATTTAGGCAGAATATATTACATGTATATTTGATCGGTGTCATTGTGTGAGTAGTAAATGAACATTAGTGTGTGTTATGCTTTATCTGGGCAATTATCGCGTTGTCGTACCACCGCGCACCGCCTACCTATCAGCTGCAATACGCGGGTAATCTCAGAACTTATTTATTACGATGATAATAACCGAAATAAACTATGTTTATTATTTATACTTACATATTTCATCTCCGTGTATTCAAAAGGTTATAATGATGTTTCAATATAATACTAATTTCATATTAAAAATGTGCTCTGCTGTACAGTAGGTTACAAGTGGGTCACTGTATAATGGATAGTATAAATTTTGAATTAAATTTCAATGATATAATATCATCGTATAAGAAAAACGATTCTGAGCGGAGACGGTATGTCAGTCTAGGTATAAGATATATTATATACTTATCTATGGTATTAAAAAAAATTGACCTATAATTGGTACCTACCTATAATAAATTACAAATTAATCATATCGCAATATACTGTTGAAGAAAATCCAAGCACATTTACTGTCCTAAAAGGTGATTTTTTTGGTTCTTTGGCCAACTATACAAGCCTGAAATTATATTTATTAATATTAAAACGGCGGCGACCAGATCTCGTCGGGCGGCGGTCAGGCTCCACCTATTTTACTGATAACGTGTACTGACGTACGTATGTGATTATGTGATGCGCGAGTGACGATACGGAAAAATACATCGCGACGTACCGCTCCGCACTCCATCTCTTACAGAGTATAAAATGCAATCTAAGTTATTTGTTCAGGTCGCTGGTTTGCGATAGACTAATTACGTCGCGGTTGTCGCTCTAGATGTCGGGCCGCGGCGGCAAAGTTCGAGGTCGGTGCTCGTTGTGAAGCCACGCCCATGCGCACAACTTGGCTGCCGTAGCCTGGTCTTATTTGGAATAGAGTATAGTTACTTACTTTTCACTAATACATCTAGATGGACCTGGTGTAGGTACTATAGACCAGCTGGTGAGCTTCAATATTTGTATCAATATAACAATTTTTTGGCGTAGTATTATCTGGATTAGTTGCTACGTTCTAAAAGAATAACTTATTATAATAAATAACTTATATCTTTAATAAATCCTTATAATATAAATTATAATCATCAATAGAATTAAAAAAATTGAAAATAGGTAAATAAAAAAAAATAATAAATAATTAAAAATAAATATAATAAATTGAATATTATTACTTGTTGGTAGTCATCTATAACACTTTCACATTTTTTAGAATTCAAGTTGGTTAAATTATGTTTTAGTTTCTTGTTTGGAACAAATAATTTCCGACGACATTTTTTACCAAAATGCCAATCTTTACCCATTTTTGAAAAAAATAACACAACTTCACAAAATATTACGCACAGAACAATTCAACGATTGAAGACTGAAAAGTGATTGAGTGAACACAGAAATGCCAAACAAATAATCGAAGGAGACTTCACTTCCGTAGTAATACTATAATTTCCAAGAAAATTACTATATTCGTTTCTTATCGATCATTAGGCTAATGACACTAGTAACATGTCTACGATTCTAAAGCCGCATTCCCACGACTGGTGTACTTGGCCAATATTTGGTACTGGTGATTTACTTGCCATGCCGTCGGATCTTCATACTTGTACAATTATTTGTCACTGGTGTCGTTCCCAGCGATTGTCGGTAAATGTGACACAAGTCAAAGGAACGGCCAATATACTTGTACTACTGATCCCACGACCGGTTCGTGTTGACCAGGAAAACAGCAGCCAAAGTTTATAGGTATTAATAATATACAATATTATGTAATGTAATAATTTTTTAACGTACAATGTCATAATTTTTAATTTTTTTAAATTGGCAATGTTTATATACACACATTTGAGATCGATATTTGATAGATTAGCATTTTTCTATAAAAATCTACGTAGGTACTAAATACTTTATATGATACTCACTCACCCATACTTACGTTTTTATTAAAATATAGGTATTTAAAATCAATTTTTGTGGTTAGATAACAATTCATACTTTTATTTAATTAATATCACAAGTTCTTCGTTCATTGTCTATTTTAGTTTCATAAATTAAATTAGATTTATTGTTTGTTTTTGTGAATGAATGCGGAGTTAATTTAAAATTAATTTTAATAAGTGATTTTATTTATAATGATCAGAATTATCAAGCTATTTTTAGAAAAATATTATTACATGTTTCCGTATTTGGGATTTGATACCGTTGAATATATCAGTATTTAATATCAGTCATCAGTTTTCCGGTGTGTAACAAGGAACAACTCGTTTTAGTACTTCACATTGTTAAATGAAATAATAATATGGAGTGGTCAAATGAATCCGTACTGGAATTTTTAAGACTATACGAACAAGAATCTGTCATTTGGAATGCAAAACATTTAAAACACAGATACCGAAATGCAGTCTCCGATGCGTGGTCAAATATTCAAAAGTCTTTCAGCCTTCAATGCACAGTACAAGAGCTAAAGAAGAAAAATGAGTCACTCATGTCTACCTTTAGACCACTGTTGAATAAAGTCAAGGGTAGTATGGGAACAGGCTCAAGTGCCGAAGACGTTTACAAACCAAATTGGTTCGCCTATGAAACCATGGCAAAATTTTTGTTTGGATCATGTCAGCCTAGGTCAACAATAAGCACACAGGTACATTTATTTAACTATCAATAGGAACTTAACCATTTGATTGTCGATTAATAATAAAATATAAAAATTCACATTCCTAAATAAATACCTAAATAAAAGTACAATAAATATGAAAAAACTTATTTTTAGGTACTGTAATAGTGTAATATAATTTATTATAAAAAAAATATTCAGAATATTTTATTATACAGTCTTAAAATAAAAAATGTTCTTATTTATTTACCTAGCTGTAACGTTGTTATAATAGGTACCGTAAAATGGGGCGACTTTTATAATGACATGTGACTTTGATAATCACGTTTTATTTTGATTAAACGGTTAATAGTGGCTACACTGTATGATATAAATCAGTTGTTATAATTAGTGATTAAATACCAAACACCGGTTAACATTTTAACAGTGATAAGAAATTGTTTGATAAAAAAATCTGTTCGTTATGTTCAAATAAAAATTACATCTTTTCTAAAATAAAAAAAACGTCAGAAACAAATTGTAAGCGCAAAGTAAGTAAACACATATTTTATTAATTTGTACTCTATTTATATAATTTGAAGACATTGTCATTACGTTATTTTCACTGAGTTTTTTTACGTTTGATTAATTATTGTGTATGCATGATAAAGGATTATATGATGGGGTCAAATTGATAATCTATTGGGGAGAGTTTGATAATTTATATAATGCGTTTTAAAATGTAATAAAACTTGTTTATAGTGGCTCGGGTTTATAAAAGAAAGTTGGGCAGTAGATCCTATAGAAATCAGCCAGATGATGTTATTGAAGAAGTACTAAACAAAATAGTGAATGGGGAAATGTCAATTTTAGCTGCAAGTAAGCAATATCATATACCATATGGGACACTTTACAATAGATATCATGGTTTACATGGTAATAAACCAGGAGGCCAACCAATACTGAATGAAGCAGAGGAGAAATTATTATTGGCTGCTGTCACCAAATGTGGTGATTGGGGTTTTCCTCTAACCTTGATGGACATGAGGTAGGTACCAATTAAATTAAATTAAAATATAATAGCTATTACACTGTATTATATTATAATAGGTACCTATCTACTTTTTTCAGATGAGTTGCAAAGTCATTTTTAGACAAAAAGGGTATTGTCGTCCAGAAATTTAAGGACAATTTACCAGGTGATGACTGGGCCAGGAGTATTCTAAAAAGACACCAGATATTGGGTAAACGAATAGCGACGAATATATCAAGGAGCCGTGCAGAAGTATCACCTACAACAATCAACGCATATTTTGACAATTTGGTGACTGTCCTGAAAGATAAACCTGCTGACAACATATTTAACTACGATGAATCGAACCTACAGGATGACCCAGGTAAAAAAAGTTTCTATTTCGACGTGGTATAAAATACCCGGTTCGAGTGCAAAATCATACAAAAAGTGCAACTACAATTATGGTGTGTGGGTCAGCTGGTGGTGTTCTTCTTCCACCATATATTGTTTTTAAATCAGGTAGTTTGTGGGAATCTTGGACTATTGGTGGGCCACAAGGTTCCCCATGCTGTTCTGATCCATGCTGTTCAAGGGGATCCAGATATAATTGTACGTCTCATGGATGGATGGACGCAAATACATTTAAAGACTGGTTTTTTACAACATTTCTACCTCACGCAAAACGTTTAACTGGACGTAAAGTTCTGATTGGTGATAATTTAGCTTCACATTTTAATGCTGATGTTATAAAGGAGTGTGAAGATTCTCAAATTGATTTTGTGTGCTTACCTAAAAATTCCACACATTTGACACAGCCGTTAGACGTTTGTTTTTTCCGCCCTTTAAAAGAAGCATGGCGTTACTGTTTGAATAAATGGAAAAACAATAATACAAGACTTAATGGTATTCCTAAATCTACATTTCCTTCTCTTGTTCGTGAATGTCTGGAGCGTATTAATAATGTAGGATGTATTTCAGATAATTTAAAATCAGGGTTTCGAGCAACTGGAATATATCCAACAGATAGACATGTCATTTTACAAAAATTACCTAGAAAGACAAATCCAAATGATATTAATGACACAGTAACAGATTATTTAAAAGGCCAACGGTTTGCAAAAACTGATAAAATTATGAGAAGAAAAAAAATTAATGTGGCTCCTGGGCAAAGTGTAACTTCAGCTCTCCTAGGACGCACTGATAGTGATGATGATTCGCCAGATGATGTTATTCAATATGCAGATTCAGAATCAGAAAATGAAATAGTAGATACTGTACCCGAATATGAAAAACCAAATGATACAAATTTAAAAATTGGAAGCTTTTTGTTGGTAAATATATTATCAGGATCAAGAAAAAAATCAAAATATGTGTATGTAGCAATTATACAAGACATAAGTGAAAACAATTATACTGTAAATGGATTAAAGTCACTTGATAACACTAAACAAACATTTAAATTACAAATAAATGATGTATTTTCTGTTGGAATAGAGGATATAATAGCTGTTCTCAAAATGCCAAGTCTTACTGAAAAACATCATTACAAATTTTGTCAGCCTCTAAATGATGTTAGAGAATTTTAATAACCAACTTGTTTTGTTTCCATTAATTACCTACTATTATAATTAATTAATTGTTAAAAATAATATAAAAGTATTACCTACCTATGTTATGTTATACCTACTTTATAATGTAACTTTAAAGACTGAGTTAGTCTAATTAAAATTTATAAATATTATGTTACCATGTAAACCTACTTTATAATGTAACTTTAAAGACTGAGTTAGTCTAATTAAAATGTATAAATATTATGTTACCATGTAAACCTACTTTATAATGTAAATTTAAATACTGAGTTAGTCCACTAAAAGTTTAAAAATATTATGTTATGTTATAGGTACTTTAAAAAGTGTTCTGTATTTAAAAAACACCTACATTATTATTATTACTTACCATATTCCTGTATCAAAGTAACCCCACAATACATTTAAAATTATATCTCGAAAACTATTTGACCAAATTTTAAATGGTTCGAGATTGATAGGTTTCATAACCTTTCCATTAATTTAAATTAAAAAAATAGTGGTTTCAAAGTCACCCCGAAGGCGGTATAACTTTGATAGCTATTTTCAAAATATAATTAAAAAAAAACCAATAGTTGAAAAAATTAAATTACAATTTGAGGAAATTGGTAAAAACAAACTTGAGGCAACAACACTATTTTTAGATCTGTGACATAAGTATTAAAGAAATTACAAGTAAAACAACAATAAAAAATTAACAAAATTTATCAAAGTCACCCCGATTTACGGTACTATAAAAGAAATCATACTGTTATTATTATGTATTATAATGTACGGGCGTACACTGTATGTGTATTATTATATGCAAATAATATAATATGATAGCCGATGGGTAATATATAAATTAAATTATTAAAAAAATCCTAACCAAGATGGTATAAAAAATTACATTAATATATTAATATTTATCTTGCCATGGTACTTTTCCGTTTGTTGAAAAATATGTTGCGTATTCATCTCTTATTATTTTAGCTTCCGCTCCGGGTCTTCTGGGTATGTTGCGAATGGGTAGTAATGATGCCATGCTATTCTGTTCTTGTCTCCACGTACCAGAAATAACCTGCCCTTCTTCATTTTCGATATCAAATATCCCATTTGGTGAATATTTAGAAGAGGAATTTTTACTTCTTCTTAAAAAATTATGTAACAATGCACAGGTTAAAGTAATATTTGTTACTTTTTCGGGTTCGAGTAACATCGGCTTTGTCATCACTCGAAATACTGATGCCATTATCCCAAACACATTCTCAACAACACGCCGGGCACGAGATAGCCGATAGTTGAATATTCTTTCTTTACTACCTTTTTCATACACTCCGGAGTACGGTTTCATTATACGCGGAGTAAATGCAAATGCATCATCCGCTACAAGCAGGTACGGGACATTCAATTCTCTTAAAGGTAATGGTTCATCTGGTGGAAACATAATCTCATTTTGTTCTATACTTTTGTTCAAAGTGGTATTTTTAAACACACCGCCGTCACTTATTCTCCCTTGGCATCCTATATTTGCATATAAAAAATTGTAATTAGCGTCCACCAAAGCAAACAAAACTACACTGAATGTTCCTTTATAGTTTATGAACTCAGAGCCACTATGTATAGGTGACTGAATAACATGTTTGCCATCTATCACATCTATGGATACACAACAATGAGGAAAGTTCCATTTTTCGGAAAAATCTTTCTCGATAATTTTCCACTCTTCCGTGGTTTGTGGTATCTTGAAAATGTACAAAATAGTTTTAATTTTAGTTTAAGTATTTTAATATGACATGATAAATAATAATACGTAAATTATACCGATCAACAATATTTTTAAAAAATAATGTAAAAACTGCGTAATCTACATATACACTTTTTATAAGATTTAAAGTAAGTTTGAGGGTATATGAAACTTTTAGAGTATAATATTCAATATTGTTATATTTTATATACAGGCAATGATATTTTCAAATGTATTTTTTTTGGAAATAATGAATTTAACTTTCTGTAATACATAATAATGCCTAATACTAAAATTAATAATTTTATTCACAATTTTATCATCAAATACACTTGGTAAGTTATTATAGGCTGACTAACCGTCATTGCTCAGAATCGTTTTTCGTATACAATGATATTATATCATTGAACTAAAATGTTATACCATCCATTAGAGTGACCCACTTGTAACCTGCTGCAGTACAGCAGAGCGACATCCACCTGCCCACCTTTTTAGTTTTAAAACAACCATTTCTTTTTTCTTGTTAGGGCTTAGAAGAGAACATGTCAACATCTGCAGCAGATATTATGTTTGACAACTGCAGTTCCGAAGAAAATGTGGATTAAGCAGTATTTGTGTACTGTACAAGCAGTATTGTGGAAAGTTGTACACCACCCACTCGACAAAATAATAAGAAACGTAAACTTGATTCTACTGATGTTATTGAAAAGCATATGGAAGATGCCTACAATATTATGAAATCTGTTTATGATAAACCAAAAAAAAATCGATGCCAAATTTACGGGGAACTTCTTGCTGAAAAATTAAGTGAATTTGATGAAAAAACACAGTATTTTCTTATGCACGAAATGGATACTTTAATTTTGAAAACAAAATTTCAAATTGAAAATCAGCTACCCACAACTTCTCAACCTAATTACCTTTTGGAAAATCTACATCAAAATGTTCCGACTGCTTCATATAATTCTTATAATTTTCCTACTTCTAGCAATTCAGCATCTTCGTACTATTCCCAACCATCTTCTTTTTCTTACGTTCAACAGTTCCAACATCCTCAGAATAATTTACAGGTATCTGGATCTGGAATGACTACCGATGAAACTAATTCTGCACACACTCAACACGGATATCAGTAATATTTATTTTTTTATTTTTTAAGTATTTTACTATACATGCTTTTAATTGAAGCTTATATTTTATTCACGTAATGATTAAAGATTTCTCCATTTTTAGTTTTCTTAATTTATTTGAAATAATTACAAAAAACTATTTATTAAATATGAAGTTATTAAAATTTGGTAATAACAAGTCAAGTAATAACTATAAGTTTTAATTTTTATTTGAACAATTAATTAAATACAAGATTTTTTTTTCATTTAATAAGATGCATTTGATGATATTTATGATTATAATTTTCTGATTACAGTATAACGTAAGTATATTATTAAAAATTAAACACGTTCTGTAATCTTACCTTGATTTCATCTTTAATTACATCTATCAATGCGTCACAAACATCAAACACGCATCGAGAAACAGTTTGGGAAGAAAATTTAAATAAGTAGGATAAACTTCTAAAACTGTCACCGGAAGCCAAAAACCTGAGTGTCACTGCTAACCTTTAATAATTTATTTTAAAGTACATTAAATAATAATAATTATTTTAAAAAAAATGCTAATGTGTGGTAACCACTAACCTTTCTTGTACAGGGATTGCTTCTCTCATAATTGTATAATTTTCTTTAATTACTGGTCCAATTTTACTAATTAAAAATTCAGTCAGTAGCCGACATTCTGCAAAAGTTTTCAAATTTACCAGATGGTTCTCGTCTTAGGTCTTCCATGAGATTTGTGGCATTGTATCTATCAAAGTATTATATCATAATCATTAAACAACAATAGGTATGTTCCAATGGTTTCATACTCCAAGTTATTTAAGTTCCTATTTTAACTTAAAATATAGTTAGCAGTTACACTGTAGGTGGAATATATTATTGTGGATCCGTAAATCGTAATACTTACGTTGTTAACGTGTAAACATTTTCTAAAATAATTTTTATTTTTATGTTCGATATAATGCTATTATAATTTTTAAGTATTAAATGGACATATTTTGCAAATAATTACGTACCTACGAAATGTAAGTATAAGTAGTAAGTACATAAACTAGTACCTACATAATAGGTATACACTATACAGGTAAAACTAATTAACTGTAAACAGTTATTATATAAATAGTAAAATTTAAATTATTTTGATCTACTATTTAATATATACAAATATATACATTGGTAGCTATAAAGATTTAAAACGTAATGAACTTACTTGTTACGACTTTGATGTATTTTCGTCATCCACCACCTTCGCTTCTTTGGACTTTTGACTTTTTTCTTATTTTTTAAATATTCACCACACATAACAATAAATGAAGCACAAACTAGTGCTTTGTCGTTTTCACTTATCATAGTCCAATAAATTATTTATTAAATTGTGTTAAATTACAATAATAAATAATAAACTATTTAGTAGTTACCTAAGTCTTTACCACACATCGATTAGGACTAGACTAATTTCTAAATTTCACAAAAATTAAAAAGGGGAAAACATATTATAAAACAAGTATGCCCCCCCCACCAATATTTGCTATAACAGCCAGCAGTGGGAACAGTGTACTTGGCTACTTGTACAAGTGCTCCAGTATTGGCGTACTTGTCAAGTGCACCAGTCGTGTGAGCACTCTACTCGTGCACTGGTCAAATGCACAATTATTGGCGTATTTGGCAAGTACACCAGTCGTGGGAATCCGGCTTAAGAACAGACTCACACAAGCACGCGCATGCACAGATCACCAAATTGAATTTTTGAAATTGTTCCGTTTTTAAAATCGGTACAAAATAGCTATAAGAGAAAGATTTATTTAGTTACTTCTCATGACCCGATTTAAATTTTGAAAATAAATCTGTATTCGTTAACTATTTTACTATACCCGTTGCGCCGAGAGAGCGCAAGTCGGCGGCGACCAAAACTCGTCGTAGTTCGCGCATACCCCACCAACGTGACTCCCACCGTCGGATAATCGGCTCACATCGTCGACCATCGCGCGTCACGTCGTCGCGACTCGTAAACAGTAACCACCATAAAGCGCTGGGTAGTTTACGACGGCATACGACCAGTCAACTTGGTGGGAGAAATTAGACCTCGAAACCACGGAGCGACTTCATTTGGATGCGCGGCCGACTTGCGCTCTCTCGGCGCAACTACTATAGGTTATGTAGGAAAAATAAATGATGTTTTAAAATGGAATGTATGTGTATAAAATAAAAAGACTTTCATAATTTTTTAAAAAGTAAACATATTTTTTAAGCCTTATTTAATATAAAAATCAAAAATCTGTTTCCTAAATAACCTAGAAAATTTGATGATGAGCTCATACATATTTTTAAAATAATAGTCGGACATCAGGAAGTGCAAAAACTAATCTTCCGCTTATTGGTCTAAAACTACAAAAAACACGGGGTGCTCCAACCAGAGTAAGATAGAGATGGCTTTCTGTTTTAATGTTGAATCCTAAATGGACGAGATTTTGCGGTGTAGCCATTTGAAAAATTAAAAATACTGTACCATTAATATCTTAATATCGCTATCTATTATAATCATAGACGTAAATAGGGGGGTGCTTGGGTGGGCTTAGCCCACCCTTCAGCTTTTCAAGCCCACCTAAAATGAAATATGGATTGGAAACAAGCAAATACCTAATTTAAATAATACATTTTTGTTTACTTATATCACAATAGAACTAATCGTCAATCATGTGCACGATTTAAGATATCTTATAATAAATAATTATCTATACCTATCTTAAATTGTGATCATGTGTGTCACGAAAAAAAAGTGATGATAAATATCGAATATTGTGATAATGGTGTGGAACAAGTTGACGCGGCACCAACTGGCCTCGGTGACGGTGACCGGTCAAAATAGTTGATCGTGGAACGGATATGCACAACACGGTTATTTAAACTTGATTTATAAAGTTTATTCAAACTTAAACAAAAAGGGTGACAGTCGAGAACACGAACGTTCACGACAGTGAGAATATCACGTATATTGATATACAGATACTTATACAAAAAGGGACCACTCGGCTGACGAACAACAGCTGCTGTCGCACGAGGGTATTTTAACAAAATAAAATAGTTTAAAATATGTGTGCGGACGAAACCGTTATGTACCGTGTGACGGTCGATGATCAGCGAGCGGGACGGCCGGTACGCTGTCACCCGGTTCCGGCAACTTTCCCCCCTCTGCCCGGTTTTACTGAGGTAGGATGGAAATAGCCGTACGGGTGTTGGTGTTGCCTAGGTTGTGGCTGGGTAGAGAGCAGGCGCGGTCCGTGATAGCGGTGTACCTAGGGTACCTGCACTATCGCGGGCCGTGTCATACTCCCCCGCCAAGCCACACATCCGGGTACAACCACAGGGTACTGGGCCGTTTCATTCACTGATCATGTGGTGGTGAAGATTGGGGGGTCACCGTGAAGAACGGCGGATCCTCGTCCAGGTTCACCTCCGGGAGTGATGGCGCTGGGGACTCGAGGTAGATGATGTCCTCGTCTCTGCCCGGGTCCCCCGCGTTGACCTCGTCTCGTGTCGTTTCCGGGGTGTCAGCGTCCCCGGAACTAGCGTCGTCGGTCTCCATCGGCTCTTCGGAGGTGATGGAGCTGGCGGTGAAGGGTAGAGGGCCCGGGTGCTTGACCAGCCGGTGTTGTTGGCTGGTTTGGGCCGGCCGGGTCTTCTTTGCCTTGGTGGCCTCCTTCACACGGAGGAAGCGCTCGTACTTCCTCTGTTTTGCCGACTTTCCTCCCGTGGTAACCGCGGGGGTGACAACCGTCTCCCGGTTTCCCGGGGTTCCGCGGGGTCCCGCCTGGCGGGTGGACCCTCTGGACGACGACTGGTTGCCCCTTCCCGTGGCACCCGGCGGATGGTGTCCAGCGCCCGGGTTGTGCCGTAGCGCGCGAGCTTTTTCCGCCGCCGGCCAATCTGATGGCAGTGGCGGGATGTTGTCCACCGGTTTGATCGGTGTGGCGACTTTTGAGGCTGGCGCTGGTTTTGGTGTGCGGTTGGGCGATGGCTGTACGACTCTCCAGGGCGGCTGCCCGCTCGTCCTCGGCCGCTTCGCTGCACCTGGTGGTCCCTGCAGTGCCTGGTTGATGGTCGCTCTGCAGGCGTCCCATCCTCGCCGAAACGCCGCGCCCAGAACCGGATCGCTGCGGAGGTCTTCCTCACGCATGGCGTTGACGGTCTCGGCGGTCTGCGGATTTCGGTTGGTGACAGCTTCTGTAGCCCGCCGCAACATCTCTGCCACCTCGTCCATCGATAGTGGAGTCGTAGACGGCCGTTGTGCGTGGCCACCACGATTTCCACCCCGTTTGTTTGACATTGTTCTAAAAACATCGTATGGTTAATAAATTGTCTTTTAATTAATTTTACCGTTACGTGTTTGCTTGTTTGGGCTTAGCCCGTTTTAGGCACGACACGTGAAGTTTTCGTGTTGGTGATTGGTCGGTCAAGAACACTCCTTTTCCGATTCGTTTTCTGAGTGTTACCGGTCCCCACCATTTGGGTGCGAAACCGGCGTGGAAACCTTCGTGTGCTTTTGACAGGTGGTGTGACTTGTAGTAAACTACGTCGTCCTCACTAAACTTCGAGTTTTTGTGCCCACCTGCCGTCTGCTTGATTCCTAAAACACGCTGTTCACGCGCTGGCCGTTCACCATTCAAATTTTCGATGTGAATGTGCGTAGAATGTGCGATGGCCCAGTCCCCGGGTCTTTTGCATTCCCTGCCAAGAACAAGGTCCGCAGGGGTATACCCAGTCGCCTCATTACGCCTATTCCTAATCGAGAAAAGAATGGGAGCCAGTTTTGTGTCCCATGAGCTGTGTTTGCCTTCCACGAGTTGTGTGCGCAAACCTTTTTTTAGCTCTTGGTTACGGCGCTCAACCGGGTTGGCCCTCGGGTGGTATACCGGAGTTGTCCAACCGATCGGTACCCACTTGTCCAATACGTTAACCATTTCGTTTGAGACAAATTGGGGTCCGTTGTCGCTGAGACACACGCGTGGGTAACCGAAACGTGAAAAAAACTCGCGTTCTAGTGTTTCGGTTATCGTTTTAGTGGTGGCGGTACCTAGTGGGTAGGCTTCGGTCCACCTGCTAAAACAGTCGGTCGCTACTAGTATATACGATTTTCCCCTACTTGTATGAGGGTAGGGGCCCATGAGGTCTATACTAATAACTTCCCAGGGTTGTCGGGGTGTTCTGGTAGTTATCGGGTCGTCAGAGCGCGCGTTGAGTGGCTTAGTGCACGCGCACACATGACACGCGCCAACGTATTGTCGTACGTAATTTTTCTGACCTTTCCAATAAAACCGTTGACGAACCGCCCGATACGTTTCTTTCCAACCGGGGTGGTTGGCTAAAACGTGGTCATGATACCTCCAAATGATTTGTTGTGTTTTGGACTTTGGTATCACGACGAGTTGTTTGTCGCCGACATTTACACGTAGAAGTCCGTTGGAAAAGACATATGAGTCAGTTCCCGTGTTAGAACTTCTAGTGTTTCGCGCGGGTATATCCGAAGTAATGTTTTGGATGACTGCGTGTGTTAATGGGTCTTCGGATTGCCACGTCGCGAATGTCGTGACTGATGGTGGTGTGTCGTTATCGTGGTGAGCGAAAGTAGAGAAAAGGTTATCGGTTTTGGGCCGATCGGTGGTGTAGTAAGGTGTCATGGGAACACCCACCAGCTTTTCCTCGAGGACGTCCTCGTTTACTGGTTCGCCAGGGGTAGGATCACGCGATAACAAGTCGGGTGCCTCGTTGAGCTTACCCGGGACATGTGTCGTGGTAAAATCCAGGTTCGATAGTTGTAGTGACCATCGTGTTAACTTGGAATTTTTATCCTTCGCCCTATGTAACCACGTTAACGCTGAGTTGTCGGTAAAGAGTTCGAAACGTCGGGATTCTAGGTATGGACGAAACTTATCCGTCGCCCAGATTATAGCCAAACACTCGCGTTCGACCGCTGAGTACCGTTTTTGAGTGTCGCTAAACTTTTTGCTCGCGTACGAGACTATGCGTTTGTCCGCCGGGCTGTCACCCCTTTGGAATAGGATTGCTCCCACACCAATCTCGCTCGCGTCAGTTTGAAGACAAAACGGCGCGCTAAAATCTGGTGGAGATAGTTTTGGTGACGTGTATAGTGCAGTTTTGATTTGATCAAAAGCACGTTGTTCCGTACCTTTCCATTTCCACCTATTACCTTGTTGTAGTAAATTCGTTAGTGGGGCGATGATGTCAGCGTAGTTGACAACAAACTGACTGTACCAGTTGCAAACCCCCAAGAATTTACGAACGTCTTTTACCTTTTTTGGAACCGGGAAATTTTTGATGCAGTCTAATTTCTCCGGTTGTTTGTCAATGCCATTCGCGTCTAAAATGTGTCCTAAAAAGGAAATTTCGGAAGTACCTACTCTACACTTTTTAGTGTGACACGTCAGCCCGAACCTTTTTAGACGTTCAAGAACTTTGTCTAAGTGGGTGAGATGGTCGTTGTCGCTATTTGAAAAAATCACGATGTCGTCTAAGTAGACCTGCACGAACACATCCAAAAACCCTCTCAATACTTCGTTCATGAGTCTTACGAAAGTGATGGGACTGTTTTTGAGACCGAATGGGAGAACTCTGAACTGAAAAAGACCTCTACGCGTCCGAAAAGCCGTATATTTTCGCGCCTCGCTATTAAGTGGCACTTGCCAGTAACCAGACTTAAGGTCAAGAACGCTGAAAATTTTCGCACCCCTCATCAATCGAATCATGTGATTCAGATCGGGCATAGGGTATGCGTCGGATTCGGTAACGTCGTTAAGCCGTCTGTAGTCGACGCAAAGTCGGGAGGTACCATCCTTCTTTTTTGTCAAAACTACTGGGGCGGCCCACGGGGAGGTGCTCGGTTCGACGAGTCCCTGCATTTCCATATCGCGCACCATATCGTCGATTACAATTTGTTTTTGTAACGGGTACGGGTATGGTTTGAGCGCGATGGGTGTGGAGCTCTTTAACAGAATTTCATGTTCGATTAGTTTGGTGCGGCCTACCTTATCGCTGAATACTTCCGGATATTTATTCAATACTGTGGTAAGTCTCGCGCGAGTTTGTTTGTCGCACCCAATTTCTAATGAACATAAATCGGGACTTGTACTGGGTGGTTGTGGTTGACCCTTCCAGCATGTTGAAGTCCTAATCTGTGAACCCATGTGAATTGTAGTTGCGGCGTAGTCCCAAGAGACTTCGTTATTCACGAGAAAGTCGTGTCCTAGTAACACGTCGCAATACAATTTGTCTAGGATGATAGCTTCAAATGAAATTTTTAAAGCCCCGATCCTAGGTTCGAATAAAACGGTGCCACTGTTTGATGTGGTGTGGCCGTCCGCCAATCGAACCGTTGATGGTAGTCCGTTTAATTGTTTGCCGAATTTACGGGCTATAGTCGGATTTATATACGATTTTTGGGCCTGCGAATCTAATAACGCTGTTACGAAGCCTGACGGAAATTCGAGCTCAACCGCGGGGGTTGGGATTTCGTCCGGGCGTGTTCGATTATCGTTACTAGACGTAGGTAGTGGCGGAGAGCGGGACAAGTGGTTCTGAACCGCGCATACAGATGTATGGTGTACGGTGTTACCCGTCGGAACCAAAACATCCGTGACGATTGCCTCTGTGCTCGCCCGACTACCTATTTTCGCAGACTGACCTAACGCGGGGGTGTGCGACGTGATGTGTATCGCGCCTCCGTTACCCGTGGTGGTAAACGCCCCTTTCTCTGTTGCCTTTGTCCCGTATCCTATGGCTGCCCCTACAGCCGAGTGATGTGGACGTGGCATACCACCAATGGGGTGGTATGCGTCCGTGGTGATGGGGTGGTGTCGGTTGGGGGTCTGAGAATGGGTGCCGTTAGGTGTTGTGTTGTCCGCGTTGAACGTGGTGTTCGCGGACGTGGCGGAAAAAATTGTGGAACGTGTGTTGCTTCCCGAAAAACTTTTCCCGCCCGTAATACCGAAACTACATGATGATGGGGGTGTTGTGTTGGAGTCGTAAGGGTGGACTAAACCCTTCCGGCTCCCCCGCCGTTTCCCGACGTGGTCGGGTTGTGCTGGCACTCACTATGCCAGTGTAATTCGCCGCAGAACTTACACGGCCCCGGCGGTTTTCTTTGAGGAATATTCGCACTCGGTTTTTGTACCGGAGGGCCCTTGTGTAGCCTAACCACCCCCTTTTTACCATGTGGGGTAAACTCCCGTGCAGGAGGTGGGGTGGGTGCATTCGTACCTGGGTCTAGTATACTCGCGATACTACGCAATTCGCTGAACGTAGACGGGCGGTGTAGACGAATGTGCGTACGGAATGACTCGCGTGTTAAACCGGCGATAATGTGGACTAACTCGGACTCGGATAGCCCCGTATTAACGCGGCGCGCGAGCTGATATTTTTGCAAAATAAATTCCGTAAGCGTTTGCAATTTTGTAAAAATTCGACTCGAAACTCGTCCCAGGATAGGTCCAGGACTTTGACTTTTCCACCAAGTCGCAGCTGTACCCTTTAATTGCGGCTCGACCGCCCTACACCAACCGGAAATGTGTATGCGCGCTTGCTGTATGACTGTTTCCGTATTCGTGAGAAACCGAACGGGGTCCTCCACCCTCGTTCCGGTAAACTCGGGTAGGGAGGCCCTTGCTGCGCGCAAGTCTTCGTACGGAATTAATACGGAATGCTCCTCTAAGCGCGACGCATATGGTTGATAGTGGGACGCACTATCATTTGGGACCGATCGATCGCCCGTTAAATCACGCGTGTGTTGCGGTGGATTTAGTGCGGCGTGAGCGCGGTTCGCGCCAATGTCGATGGTTGGTTGTGTCGCGTGACGTTCGTGCGTTCGAACCTGCTCGCGTGCTGGCGACGGTGAACGTGGTCTCGGTCGTTCGTGGCGAGGAGCGGATACGTCGGGCTCATCCCGGCGTACTCCCGACATGAATCGACGCTGTTCCTCAAAGAAACGCATCATATTCACTTCCAACGCCGACAGTCGTTCCTCAATCGACGGTTTGCCGGTCGAGTGTCCGATTGACTGCCGTAACGAACCGAGTTGAGCCGTGGCGGCTTTAAAAACGTCAACGCTGTATGTCGGATTTGAGGTGTCGAGTGGGTTACTTGTCGACTGAAAAAGGTTGTGTTCCGTCTGAGCTCCAACGGGGGGCTGACCGAGTAAAACGTCGGTCGCTCGTCCCGCGGTGTCGCGCGGCAAAGTCTTGTTCAAGTCGGTAACCCCTTCCTCCGGTTGTGTAAGCGTAACAGGCGCCACTTCAACGTACGAGGGATCGACACCGGCTGCGCGTTAATGTTCCGCTAAACGTCCTTCGAGATCAGGCTTTGATCCGTTCGTCGATATTCCCTGTACCACGCACACCTGACGTAGCTCGGACAACGTCAATTTCGAGATTTGTTTCACCGACATAGTGCAAACCGTAATAATTATTAAAATTACACTTGTTTCTAACTAGGTGGTGTATCTCCGTTGTCGAGTGCACGTGTGTGTGCGTGATAGCGGAATAAAAGACGTGAAATACGTAAATTCGGTTTGTTTACGTTAACAGCTGTGTGTGTTGTTTTTTTTCGTATGACCCGCTTACCCAGATAACGTTTCGTGTGTGTTACGGGTTTGATATTTGAACGACCGCGCGGTATGATAATCGCTGATTACAAATACCCGGTGCGGCAACGACGACGGTGGTGATCGGCACGACTGCACGAGTACGATTTCACGGTCACGGTCGGCGTGGTGTTCTATTATCGCGCGGGTCGCAGTTGAAGGAAGAGTGGTGGGCGGTGTTAGTTCGATTAGAGCTACAGACCTGCCGTATCGCTGTTATTTTTGGACGCGCGGTTTTCCCTAATAGTTCGACTGACTAGGTATTACGTAACGACGACCAAAAATGAAATACACCACGTGAAATATATTTCCTGTAAAAATACTCGCCGAGGTATGTATATTCAAAAGCGAAAATTACCAATCTTCCTCAAACCGGGTGATTCTTTTCCGGGGAGCCAATTTGAGACGGAGGTGCAGGTGGGCAGCCGTCCGCTCGCAGGTGGTGTAGTGGAAATATAAAGAATCGTGGAACAAGATGAATGATGATCCAATTAATCTATTTATTTTAAAATAAAATAAACAAATAATGTGACAAGTGATACACTTGAAAAAAAAAGAAACAGCAAAAAGGAAAAACAACAAAACGTAAAAGAGACACGTCGGCACGGGAACTCTACCTTGTCACCGTGATGGTTGATGGCAGAGAGCGAGCCCGTCCGCGGTGCGGATCCACCGTGTGTTTCCGGCGGCTTCCCTGCTCCACCTCAGCGCCTATCGAGGCGGTAGGTGGGAGGTTATCGTCGGCACTGTCGCGGCCTTTGGTGTGGCTGGACAAGAGAGTGAACGCGATACGTAATGGTCGGTGTACTATTGTACCTACGACCACTACGGACCGTGTCACCCAAGATTCAAAATTGTTATGTTGGAACCACATGAAGTAGATACAGCAAAAGATATGTTAAAAGTAGAAGTCGAAACCCTTAGCACACCACCACCTGATACAAACGTTACAAATGAAACAACAGAACATACATTAGAGTCAAGCAAATCTTCATTGTGGGATATTCTAAATGAACGATCAGCCACTATACAACATATGGAGGGCCAGATAGATTATTTTTTGAGAGAGGTGAGTTTAATTATTAATTTTTGACATTTTTGTGATAACTGACATGAAACTGATTTTAAATTTTAAATATTTTTGTAGATACAGGAGTATTTAAAACTACCACTGATATCTCCAACATCAACTCCTTTAGCTTGGTGGAGCTCTAACCAAACTACATTCCCAAATTTATTACCAGTTGCAATCAAATATCTAGGTATTCCTCCCAAGTCAGTTTGCTCTGAACGTATGTTCTCAAAAGCAGGACAAATTGTTACTAAGAGAAGACAGAGACTTAGTCCTGATTCAGTAGAACAACTAGTTTTTTTGCATGACAATATATAATTATTAATTATAAAAATATAAACTAATTATAATATTATAAGTATATTTCTATTTTAAATTTGTTTTTTTTTATTAATAATTAATTATTAAATTATTATTATTTAATTTGTACCTATATAAAAAAAAAAATAAGAAATTAATCTAAATTTATAGTAAATACAGTTATATAATATACTGGCGTAAATATATTAAAATTAATAAATAAATAATATAGACTTAAAATAAAATAGTTATGATGGTTAATTTAATTTGTGGGTACAATGTACATGATAAAAAATGTTGAGTTCGAGTTCGAGTTCAACTTAAAATGATTCTAGGTTGGGTTCGGTTCGGTTCGGTAGAAAATATAAAGGTTCGGTTCGGGTTCAAAAAAAATATTTAAAGTTCAGTTCGAGTTCGGTTCGATTTAAAAAATAAGGGTTCGACCCATCACTACAGCAAACACATCATTTCCCAAAAATTGATGATAATGACTTACACCACTTTACCTTTTAAAGGCTCATATGAAAGTATAAAACTAGCTAGCACATCCCTGGCCTGATAGCGGCCCGCTAAAGATAAAGGAGGAACAAATGCCCAACCTGCTTCCCAAATGACAACACAGTGTGATATCTACCTATATCACCGTCCTGCGACTACTTTGCTGTTTTAACTTTTTGCACTTATATTTATAGATTTTAAAGCGCTGAATTCAAATCTGTAATCAATTTTTCTCTAACACGTCTAGTTTTTCTACAATTCGAATAATAAATATTGTCTCTTCTGTATAGTCATTAGTCATACAATAATGTGCGATATATTCGTCGAATTATTATTATTATAAACTGAATGTCGTCTACTTTACTGAAATTTTAATCTTATCTTTATTAAATTGTTTATCTTATAGTACCTAGTTCTTATCTTAAAGTAGTTCAATTAAATATATTTTTAAACTCACACAATTTATGTTTATTCTCTATAGTTACGTTCATTTAGTCTTCATAAAATATCCGAGTTGTACCTATATCACCTTTCTTAGAGTTTATTTGTGCGATTTTTTATTTTCAATTTTTTTTTAGTATGACGTCTAAACCAATTAAAAGAAGATGTTGTAAAAACAACTCAAATTTATTTTGTTAAATATGTGGTGAATATGTTATAATGAAACAACGAAATAACATTACAAATTTTGTTAAAAATGTATACCAAGAATATTTTGGTATTCATTTAGGCGATCAAAATAAATCTTGGGCACCCCATATTGCTTGCCGATCCTGTGTTGAAAGTTTGCGAAATTGGAAACAAGGTAAGCGTTTATCAATGCCTTTTGCAGTACCAATGGTTTGGCGAGAACCAAAAAATCATATTGATGATTGCTATTTTTGTATGGTTAATATTTCCGGTTATAATAAAAAAAATAAATCGAATATAATTTACCCAAATTTACTTTCTGCTATACGACCAATACCACATGACCCTGAATTACCAGTGCCTGTACCATCCAAACCTTTCGAAACTATTTTAAACCACGATACTTCTATTGATTCCGCTGGCAATTCTAGTAATAATGACGAAGACTTTCAACTTGACACCACAGATGCTCCACAACTTTTCAATCAATTTGAATTAAATGATTTAGTACGTGACTTAGCTCTTACTAAAGAGGCAGCTGAAATTTTGGGTTCGAGACTCAAAGAAAAAAATTTACTTGCAAAAGGTACTACTTTTTCTTGGTACAGGAATCGTGAAATGGAATTCAAACAATTTTTTTCAAAGGAAGGACCACTTGTATTTTGTAATAATATTTCTGGATTAATTCAATATTTTGGCAAATATTATGATGTGAATGAATGGAGGTTGTTTATAGATTCATCTAAAAGAAGTCTAAAAGGTGTTTTACTTCATAACGGAAACCAGTTAGCGTCTATTCCCATTGCACATTCTGTGCATTTAAAAGAAACGTACGAAAACTTACATTTAATGTTAGAAAAAGTTAATATCCACTACATAAGTGGATTGTTTGTGGTGACTTAAAAGTTTTGGGAATGTTATTAGGTCAACAAGGTGGCTATACTAAGTTTCCATGTTTTTTATGTGAATGGGACAGCAGAAATCGCATGAAACATTGGACGGTGAAGCATTGGCCAAAAAGACAGATTTTAGAACTGGGGACTAAAAATATAATACGTCATAATTTAATTGAACCACAAAAAGTTGTATTACCTCCTTTGCACATAAAGTTAGGAATAATGAAACAATTTGTAAAGGCCCTTGATAAAAATGGACATTGTTTCAAATATCTGTGCGACAAATTTCCTGTATTATCTGAAGCAAAGCTCAAGGAAGGTATATTTGATGGGCCACAAATCAGAATACTAATGAAAGATACAGATTTTCAAAATAGTATGACCACCGTAGAAAAAAATGCATGGACTAGTTTTAAAAGCGTGGTGTCGAAGTTTTTAGGTAATACCATTGATTATAGAATAGATAGATAGCCAACGCAATGTTAATATTTGGCGACTACTCGTAGGATGCAACCGCTATGGAGCGCTGGCGTCGCTGGGATGCAAGGAGGTGGTACCTCTCTCATAGGTAGATGAACGACGAACGTGGTGGGAGCTGGGATGCAAGGTGGTGGTACCTCTATCGTAGGTAGATGAACGACGTACGCGGTGGGTGCTGGGATTCAAGGTGATGGTACTTCTATCATAGGTAGATGAACGACGTACGCGGTGGGTGCTGGGATTCAAGGTGGTGGTAGTGTGGTACCTCTATCATAGATAGTCATGAAGTACGGGAAGGCAATCACGCGGTCGGCGAAAAATAATTTATATAGAATTCTTTTTCATGTAAAATGAAAAATTAAAGTACCATTATATTTATTCCCATTATAATCGATAAAATTAGCGATTATCATTTTATTATCATTATTTCGTCTATAGTTTACCGTTTACTCTGTGAACATACGAATTACGATTAGATTAGTCTTAAGTATTCTTATTTCTTCTCTGCAGTTGTCACTTGTCAATGAAAAAGGTTCTTGCTTGTTTTATATTCTAAGTATTTTGCCTTATTGTTATTTGTTACTTCCTTTATTTTTTACTAGTTTTACGTCTTGTGAGTAATTTTAAAAATGTCTGGTAACAAATGCCAATTTTTAAATTGTGGAAAGTCGAAGAAAACATTTCCATACTTGAGTTTTTTCCGTTTTCCCAATGATGAAAGAAGAGAAATTTGGATAATTAATTCGGGTAAATAAATGTTTTAAATTTATAAAAAGAGCTCAGGTGTTATTTTTTCGGTTTATTAGATTTGTCACCAAGTTAGCTATAAATCCCTTTTATTAAGTGATACGTTTTTTGTAAAATATTTCGGATAGCAACTTATTTTGTAATTTGTATATTATTTATCAAACACATATAAACGGCTTTTTTGTTTTGGAGTTTTGGTGTAGGTAACTATAATGAACAATTTAGGTAAATCTATATAAAAAACTATATCTCTAAGTTCATATTAAGTACTAATTAATTATAAAAAACAAATAATACCTATTTAAAATTTGTTTTAAATATTTTTATAAAAGTATTTTTATAATGCTTTAATACATAACCAAAAAATTATTATTTATTACACTGGAGTAATAATAGTTAGATACTTTATTTTTTTTTCTTGCTTAATTATCAAAACATTGTACCTATAGTTAGTATGGTCATTACACCAATAAATTTCCATAATATGTATGATTATTTTCAAAAAATTATTATATTTGGTTTATCTCTACAGGAAACTCAAGTTTGTTCTCAATTGAACAGGAAAAACATCACAATAGGTACATTTGTCAATAGCATTTCCCCCCGAGAGCTTTACAAATATATTTAATAAAATCAGTTTAATAAGCACTGCTATTCCATATAAATATAAATCTGAGCAAAAACAACAACCATCTACATTATTAGGTTTTAATCAAAATGATGCATCTGAACAAGAATGTCTTACAATTTCAACTCCAGTAAATACTTATACACACACAAAATCAGACATGGTAGAGTTAGTTTTTTCTAGCCCCTCTTCATCATTATCTACTCCTAATAAAACTAAAATTACAGACAAATGCTAGACTCAAATTTAAAAAGGAAATGTGATTTGATAGAAAAAGATATTTATTTTAAAAGAAAAATTAATTTTAAAACAAAGCAATTAAATTATTCATATTAAAATCACACATATTTCAAAATTAAAAAAAAGGTAGATGTTTTAATCGCTATAATAATAATTTTAAAAATCCAATAAATTCACATAAATTTTCATCAATTAACTCCAAAGCAATTGTGACTATGCAATTAAAAGATAGATAACGTCCATGGACATTAAATGAAAAAAATTTAGCTTTAAATTTATATTATAAATCACCCAGTGCATATAAATTTTTACATTCCCAAAAAGTAAATTTACCAGGACTTTCAACAATTCGTCATTGGATAGGTCAATCAAAATTCTTACCTGCAGGTTTTAATCAAATATTTTTCAGTCATCTTAAAAAAAAATTTTAATCAACTGATTATAAAGAAAAAGTATGCACTGTTTGTTTCGATGAGATGTATATAAAAAAATTTATAGAATATTCCAAAGAATTTGATTAAAATTTGATTGAATATAATCTCATTTGATGACATAAAAAAAACTTATGAGTTAGACATAAAAAATCATAAAAGTAGGTCTCTCATTAAAATAACAGATGCTCATATTTATCCAAATTCTTTTCAAAAAATGCGTGTTAAATTAGCTACACAATTGCTAAGCAATTCAATGTCAGCAACAATCCGAACTTGCATACAAACAGGACAACTTCTATGTAGCACTGCTTCAAACACTGCAGATTTTATTGAGTTTGCAACACACCTCCCTCGCTCTATTCGATTGAATTCGAATGAAGGGGTTGTCGATATCTATATATTATTCTATCCACTTAAGGAGCAGTCGGTTGGCTAATTCCTACTACACTAACCGGTCTTGAGAACCGGGTCGTTGAAATAATATATAAATAAAGTTTTCCTAGTTATATTTTACAGGTCCAAGAAACTTATGACCTGCGTTCAAAAAAACTAACACGTACCTAGTGTATTAAGGGTGCAACGAATATATTATAAACTTTATAAAATAAGTATAAAATGTAAAGATACAATTAACACTATCACCTGAGTAACCCTGTTCTTGAGGGTAGTGTATGTAGACCACAGGTGTAGCGGAGTACGAGTGAAACGAGCAACTTTATAAAAATATATTTATTTAAACACTTATCTAAGGTGGGTTATTTCACCTGTAGAAATTAAGTGTGAAACGATTAATTAATTTATGTAGAGACAAATATTACTTGTCTCTACGTTGATGATAAAAATGCTACTCTTTTACGTTAATGTTGAAACTCGACTCGTTTCCGTTGATGTTAAAACTCGACTGGTCACTCATATATTACGTTCAGTATTCGTACTCTACACGTCCCTGTGTTCTGTTTACCTAAGCATATTTATCTGAGCGCGATATTAATGATGAGTTAGTCATTGCAATCGTTACAATTACCCCCTTTGCCATTTAAAATCTGCCCTCAGATTTACTAAAAAAAATGAAAAAAAAAAAAAAACCTGAAAACAAATGTGTGTTAGTAAACAAATGATATAACCTTTGTTTAATTTCGACGTTGGACATCTATTCCGTTCTTCTCGGATGATAATGTCCTGGTCGGAACATCCCTCTTTGATTTCTCAGGGTATATCATTTGAATTATATATGAGGTTTAATTATTTCAATTATTTTTATTAAATTTATTAGACATGTCTTTAAATTTTTATTTGCCTAATATATTAATATAATCAATGAATGAACAAGATAATGTGCAGTAACATAGTACACCATAACTATGTATATACATTATACATTTACAAAATAATTATACACAATAAAAAGTAAATTGTTCATAAACGTTTACATACTCAATGAAAAACGTTGCCAAAAATTGAATATGTTTACAATATTTTGGAGATAAAATTGACATGCCTTTAAAATTGTCTATTAGATTTGGGTTATACAATAGTCTAAACAATAGTTACTCAGGTTCACAATGATTTCAGGATTAAAACTATATGTTAGTAAAAAAAAAATGTTCATGTGGTACAATACAAATATAAATAAAATTATTAATACAATGTAGCTATTAAAATAGCTGTTTCAAAAAATATATTTTTTTATTTTAAAATCGTATAAATATAATATTTTTCCTAAAATTGCTCGTTTTTGAAAAGAAAAACATATTTTATAAAGTGTATTTTAATTATTTATTACAAGCTAGCAAGTTTCATATGTGCCACTAAATTGTATTGATTTAAAATTTCTTAGTTTTATAGCCACTATGATATTATTTACTTAATAAAGTAGTAGCTTCAATGAATTAACTCGGTTTATTATTTTATTTAATGATGAAAAATAAATAAATTATTCGATGTCTCATTATTCATTCTTAATAATTGAATCGAGAATATACAGTTTATATTAAGTTAATATGATTATAAACATTCTAATATAAAATAAATAGGCTTATTAACTATGCTCTATTTTTCTACAATGGCTTTTGTACTATAATAAGTATCAGCTCATAAAAAATTTAATTTTTCCTAGTGTGTTATTGTACACATATTTGGAACCAAATAATATTAATTAAAATAATTTATCCATCATTGTAAATGTATAAAATTTTAATTATGTCAAACAAAAAAATATATCATTCGAATCCTCACAATAATTATATTCATGACATTCATTCTAGGGGGGTCAATGTGGACACAAAGTTAATGTAGACTCACAAAGTCTCTTTCTAGAATATAAACATCCAACATACAATTATCATATCTAATCAATAACATATACATTTTTTTTTCTACAATTTTATGCATTTACAAATTTATTTGAAATTGTTCTAGGGGGGTCAATGTGGACACAAAGTTAATGCAGACTCACAAAGTCTCTTTCTAGAATTTAAACATCAAATAAATAATCAAATAATCATAAAACAAATTTTACAAATTAATATAATTTGATATCGTTAACCTCTAAATAACATCATTTTCTATAATAATAATCCATAACCGTATTGTAACCATTTTTTTTTTTAAATTAATTGCGAGATAGTTCATTGTAAAATTCTTGCAATGTCAACGTAAAAACTCCAGTGGCACACACTAAAACATTGCTCTTATTACAAAAAAATGATTGTAATTTAGAAATCGAAATTATATACTTAGTTATTGAAGTGGATACTCGGGATATTTTTTTTCTTATTATATTAGAATTAATTTAATATATCTAGTTATTTTAATAAGAGTATTAACTAATAGCACAATACAACCCCATGAGTCGAAGGCAATAACACCTTATGACTTACATATTATTATGTATGAATAACTATCACCAACTAAAATTAAAATTTATGTAAATTTTCGGATTAAAAAAAAATATATATATATATTAATTAACAATGAATCGATAAAAATTTAAATTGTTATATGAGGTAAAATTTGTTTTATACAGGTGCGTCTGCATAATTTTGGTGACGTCTCTGTAATTTTTGAGTTGACGTAGTTTTCAGGCAATATTTGACACATTTATTTCTAATACACTTTATGATAAAGTAAGCGATGAAATAGCCTACAATTATTAATACAGCATATAATAAATAACTGTGGTTGGTTAGGTTGGTCATTTTTTTTAAATTTTCCTCCTCCGTGTCTATCATGTCTACCAAAAAATCTAAAGATTTGGATGATTTAGCAATGTCGTTTAATTGATTATCAATTTTTTCCAAAACTGGTATTTTCACCATGGATTCTTGAACTTTATTAATTTTATTACTGAGATTTATAGATACGTTTGTAATATGAAATTGTGGTGTAAAGTCGATGTTTGTTGTAATATTAATATTACAATTATTTGGTTTTAGAATGGTAGTCGGTGTTGTTATATAACATGGTTCTTTTATTGATAGTATTCCCGAGCCTGTAATTTTTATTGTTTTGCTCGTTTCTGGGCATATTAGTGTAACTGTTTGTGAATTTATTGATGCATAAATCCAAGAATTTTTTGAAATTAATTTTTTATAGAATGTTTCGGAAGTTTTGATGTGCCTTATATCACAGGAGTCTGGTAAATATTGGGGATCGATAAATAATTGTACTTCACATGTGTCATGTGTATTTCTAATTATTGTGTCATGTGGGTAGCATATTGTTATGTCTATAGAGTGTTTACATAAATTATAATCCTGATGCGTAAAAGTGACGAATTTTTCATTATCCTGGCTTATTGCTAAATATTCGTTTGACGGTTTAATAAAAATATAATTGTTATTTTTTATGGGTACAGGAAATGGTGTTATATGATATATCATATAATTATCTATTTCGCACAACGGAATATATATGGTATAAATTAAGTACGTATCCATAAAATGTAAGGAAATAGTTAGCAGCTTTAAAAAATCCATAAAATTAATGATTTCTTCGGGATTTTGTGGTATAGATAGTTGTTTTGGAATAATTTTTTCAATTTCTATTAGTTGATTTATCATTGTTTTTGGATTTATTATCGAAGGATGTAACTGTCCATTTTGACCCCAGATGACTGACTCTATAAGTTCCTCTGTTTCCTGATTGAATTCAGTTAATATTATGTTGAAAAATATTAAGTGCTGAGTTAAAGTTTGTGAGATATCTATTATTTGTAATTTTTGTGTGTTATTATTAACAGCATTTATCAACTGGTCTAACGTTGTTTTTAATTTAATAGTATTGTCATTTATGGTGTTTGTTACATTGTTATAATTATTTAATGTTGATTGTACAATTCTTGTTTGTAATTTAATTATATCTAACGTTGCTTTATTCTTTTTTCCCTGAGTTTTGATTTTTGTGTCAATTTCGATTAAATCGTCCTCATTTAATGTTCCAAAAGCCCATTTCCCGAAAGTTCCTACTACATTTATTAAACCTCTCTTATTTATTTTATGTGTTTTTAAGGCATTATATGTGTTGAATCTTTTTTTTAATTGTGATATCGTATTATTTATAAGACCACTAAATTGTTGACAAATTTCTGTTACGTTTTCTATAGATTTCACTGTACAAAATATTATTGTTTTATCATTTATATCAATTAAATCATTATATTTATTTTCATAATTGGAGGTATTGACAACAGTTATCAATTTAAAAGTATCAGTAGTAAGCTTAATTTTGGAGATATATTCGTAATAAATTCCCGAGTTAACAATTTTAGTATCTGTGAATTTATTATTCCCTGTATTCGCAATAACAATGAATGAAAAAATAAAAATAAATTTTATTAAGTTAAAATACATGATGTATGATATAATGTCGTATGATGTTTTAATACTTACAAATTTAATAATCCTGTGTATTTGTTGGAACAAAAAATTTCATTAATTTAACAAATATCTAAATTTGAGTTACAAAAATAAAAAGACGAACATTCGATAACGGTTGCCATCAGACTGAAAAAATACCAGATAATTAAGTTAATATATACCTAGTTAAACTTATGCTGATATTGAGTTCATGATTTTCCCATAAGAGTAAATAAAATTAAAAAAAAAAAAAAAAAAAAAAAAAAAAAAAAAAAATTTGTCAGCGGTATATTTTGCGTCATTTTGAATTAAATTCTGGAAAACTGTTGACTATCATAATTTTAGTTTTTAATTCGTATATTTTCGCTATAATTCTGTTTTGTTTTTTTTTGCACAGTTTATATTTTTAATATATTATATGAATTTAAGATTAATAGAATATTCTTAAGAATAGTAATAAATATTATTTGTTTGGTGAAACTTTTTTATGTGTTCGATATGTATAGGGACATTTTTTAATTCCCCATTCTTTGGAAGTTCTATTAAATAAGCATTAGGATTTAATTTTTTAATTATTGTGTATGGTCCTTCGTATCTGTTAGAAAATTTGTTTTTGCGGACGGGTACTTTTACTAAGACCTTTTCTCCTACTTTAAACTCTATTTCGTATTTATTTTTGTCTTTATATTTTTTTTGATTTTCGAATGCTTGTTTTAATATATTAGGTATAGTATTTCGGACTTTTTGTAAATTTTGCAGTTCATGAATAACTGAGTGATCGCATGTATTTGGAATTAAAGCAATGTCAAAAATTGAGCTTGGTTCGTAACCATGAAGTAAATAAAATGGAGAGTATCCGGTTGAAAAATGTATTGCTGTATTATACGCATGTAAAACTATTGGTAGTATATCAGACCATTTTCCATTATCTTCCGTAATATAAGGCGCTATCATATCGGAAATTATTTGATTTTGTTTTTCAACATTACCTTGACTCGTTGGTCTGTAGGCAATACCTTCCGTTTTTTTTATATTCAGAGCCGTTAAAATGTCGGCAATTACTTTAGCTGTAAAATGAGTACCATTGTCCGACCTAACAATTTTCATTGCTCCATATGCTAAAATTAAATCTAATAAGAATTTTGTCGTAGATTTTGCATCGGCGTTTCTACATGCTTTCGCGACACAATATTTAGTTATCCTACAAGTGGCTACTAGTATATATTTAAAACCTCTCGACATCATCAATGGGCCAATATAATCGATTGTTATATCCGAAAAAGGAGTCCCATGTTCTATAGGGTATGTTTGCATTTTTCCTACTTGAAGAGATTTGTCTGGTTTACGTTTTTGACAAATTAAGCACGAAGTTACGTATGATTTAATATGTTTATGCATTAATGGCCAATAATATAGAGATCTTATTTTATTATAAACTTTATGTACACCTAAATGAGCTCCTGTCATTTTGTTATCATGGAAATTTTGTATGACTGCGGTAATAAGTGATTCTGGAATCGCTAAAACTGGTTTTGGTTTACCCTTTATTTTTTCTTTGTAGTATAATAAGCCATTATCATTGTTAATAAAATATGCCTTAGCTTTATTTTGCCATTTAGCATCAGAAATATCAGGATTTTCAATAGCAGTTATTATATTTTTTAAGTAGTTATCTTTTACTTGCATAATTTTTATATTAACTGGTTCTACTAAATTACAATTTAAGATATTACCATTTAAATTTTTTTGAATAAAATCGTTATAATTAGAAGTGTTATTAAATTTTCGTTTATTGTTTAATGTATTTACTGTTGGTTCGGAACCACTTTTGTAATTTGTTTTTGACAATTTAGTAAAACCAATTGGATATCGTGACAAAAAATCTGCCGCCTGATTAAATATACCTTTTTTATAAATTATTTTGAAATCAAAACCTATTAATTTAGTTCTTAATCTATTTAAAATTGCTGATTCCGACTTAAGTGTTTGTAGCTGTATAAGATTTTTATGGTCTGTCCAAACAGTAAAATGTCTACCATGTAGATATTGTCTAAAATGAGTGCATCCAAAATATAGAGCTGCCATTTCTAATTCTAGAGAAGAGTAATTATTTTGTGCGACGTTTAATTTTTTAGAAGCATAAGAAACGGGATGTATTTCGTTATTTTCATTTTTTTGTTGTAAAATTACACCTAAACCTTTTTTCGAACCATCGGTCACTAGGATTATTTCTGCATTGCCATCAAAGTGAGCTAATACTGGTTTATTAGTAAGTTTATTTTTTAAATCATTAAACGCGGTTTCATGTATTTCGGTCCAATTTATTGGTGATTTTTTCGTTTTAAATTTACCTTTAGTTAGTTCTGTAAGAGGGTGTGCTAATCTACTGAAATTAGGAATAAATCTACGAAAGTAATTTGCTAAACCTAAAAAACTTCGAAGTTGTTTTATTGTGTTAGGAGACGGAAAATTTCTAATAGCTAAAAGACCTTCTTCGGTTGGTCTTATCCCCTGCCTATCAATAATATTTCCTAAGACTTTTAATTGTGTGTAACCAAATTTGCATTTAGAAATTTTTAATTTTAAGTTATACTTTTTTAGTCGATCAAAAGTTATTTCAAGTGAATTTAAATGTTCATTGAAAGTTTTTCCGAAACAAATACAATCATCTAAATAACAACAATTTATTCTATAACTTAACCCTGCCATAATTTTATTCATGACCTTTTGAAATTTTTGTGGTGCATTCGTAAGACCGAAAGGGAGACGTGTAAACTGATAATGTCCAGTTGAAGTTGAAAAACTAGTGATTTCTTTAGAATTATCATGTAATTTTAATTGATGGAACCCTGCCATAGCGTCAAGACAAGAAAAATAATTATTTCCGGCTAGTGTGTCATAAATGTTTTGTATAATAGGTAAAGGAAACGCTTCCTTATGCGTTTTTTCATTTACGCGTCTATAGTCTAGAACCATTCTATATTCTAAAGCGGTTTTATTTGTTGTGCCTTGTGATTGACCTTTTGGTACAAGAAATACAGGAGAGGAATAAGGACTTAAAGAATGTTCGATTATACCGGCTTCTAATAATTCTTTAGTTTGTTTTTCGATTTCTTTATTTTCTAAAGTGCTTAATTTGAAATTACGTAAATTTACTGGAGTGTTATCTGATAATTTTATTTCTACAGGTTCTGTGTCTACTTCACCTAAATCCCACTTAGATTGCGAAAATATACTAACGTATTTTTTTAACAAAGTTTTTAGTTTATTATGTTGCTCATTTGTTAGTTCTGGGTTAATATCAAAATTTAATATTTTAGTGTCCGGCAAAATATGATCTAATTTCTGCGTATTAATTTGTGGACGTTGCAATTGTGTTTCACTGTCGATTCTCACGTTGGCATAGTTTTTTCCACTTAGTCTATCTCCAATTTTATAGCGAGATTGTAAAATGCTGTGTCGTGATTTTAAGGTGGGAAACTCATTTACTACGACAGCGTGTGAAATAATATTTTTATCTTTATTTGAAGAGACACCAGGTGTCCAGTGATTTAAATTATAAAAAATACATAAAAATTTTCGTCTCGGTTTGTAAAATGCTAACGCTGTGTAAATATTATCATCATTTGATTTAGTTTCTTGTAATATGATTAAATTGAAATTAAAATGGTTTACTACGGCTGCTAAGTCTTCAGTTTCTAACCATATTGGTTGTTTAAAGTCGGTTATTTTTAAAAGATCTTTAATTTGGTTAAAAGATATGTCGATTTGTTCATTACGTAGTATTTTAACTAAACTATGGATACCACAATAACCATCGTCTGGTACGTTTTCTAATTTTACGAATTTTGAAGCTATCGACGTTATTTGATTTTCCGATAAAATATCTTGCTCGTTTATTTTTGCACTATTTAACTTAGATGATTCTAAAGATACATTATTTGTTTCAAAGATATTTTCTTTATTTAATTTATCACAATTTATTTTTTTTATGTCAGAATCGTTCGTTTTTGCGATTAATTTATTTAGTAATGAAATATTTTCGTCAAATTCGTTTAAGTTTTCGTAATTATTTTGAAAATTAACATCGGTATTATTTTTATCTAATTTTACAATTTTACTTTCTCCTTCACACTGCTTATTAGTGAAATTACACTCATTAGAATAAAGTTTTGATTTAAAATCAAAAATAACTTTATCATTTATATTTTTATACATTGTAATAGAATTATTAAAAAAATCTATTTGTACGCGATATTTACTTAAAAAATCGGTGCCTAATAATGGCGGTCCGGCAAGATTTGATACTAAGAAAAATTGTGTTGGCAAAGTTAAATTATGAAAAACTATATCAATATCTATTTTACCCTCTACCTTTAGAGTTGAACCATTAGCTGTTTGAACTTTAACATTTTTTGTTTCAATTAAAGAAGTTGTTGGTTTTATTTGTTCACTATTTATGACAGAAATAGTCGCCCCAGAATCTAGTATGAAAGTAGTTTCTTTATTATTTATGTGTCCTAATATCTCTAATCTAATGCCTGAAGTTAGTACTTCATCAATAGTTTCAGTACAACTGGAAATTCGTTCACTATTTGATTTATTTGAATTTTTTATGATTGAATTTAAATTAGGATTTTCTATTGGAATGTCAAGAGGCGACCTAATATCTACCTCATGACTCACGCGTTTTTTTGATTATTAAATCGTGTTTTATTTGGATTATAATATTGATTTGAGCGACCTGGACTCATATCTTCAGATAAATTATTGAATTGATTGGGGATATTTATTTGATTATTTGGGTAAGAGTTTGGTTTTGAATAATTAAATTTCTTATCGTCAAAATTTTGATATTGTGGTTTGTTAAATGTTCTATTATTTTCATATTGAAAACTAGAATATCTATTAGTACTAAGATTTTTTATATTATTACCATTTCTATAACCTGCCTTATGATTTTGATTAATCATGGAGTTTCTATTATTAAAGTTTTGTCCTCTATTAAAATTTGAATTCGCATGGTTATAATTATTTTTATTAGACTTATTCTGCACATTATTAAAATTCCTTCCTCCGTAATTATTAAAATTACCATTATTATTATAACTCGTATTATCGTAATCATTATTATTATTATTATATCTTTTATAATTATTTTGATTTCTATTGATATTTCCATTATTATTGTATGATAATTGATTTGCCACAAAAGCATTTTGTTCTACCAGTTTTTGATTTAAAGACTCTATTTCTGCTTTAAGAGCATCATAGTTATGTATATTATTTCGTTCATTTGCAGTTGCTTTTGCCGATTCTACTTTTCGTAAATTATTTTGTAAATCTAACAGTGTATTGTTATTCATTAATGCAATCGGGTTATAGAAATCAGGTGGGAGAGCTTCCAAAATTAAATCAATTTTTTCGGACTCTGTCATATTTGGGTTTGCCTTACGGGCCAATAATTGAAAATCTGCTAAAAATTGCGAAACGGTTTCTGTTGATTTTAATTTTCTATTTGCTAATTTAGCTTTTAACATTCTAGTTCTACCCGGTGAAACAAAATGTTCTTTTAGTGCTGTCTCTAATTGAATCCACGATGGTGTAGGATTATTAATAATAAAATTTTGATAAAATGCTCTCGCGCTTTTTTTTAGATAAATAGGTAGATACATAGCTTTTTTATCGTCAGCCCACTCATTAGCAACGGATATTAAATTATAGTTCTCAAAAAAATCGTTGATACATTCTTCAGGTTCGCCATTATAAAACTCTGGTTTAAAGAAAATTGGTTTCGACATAATTTGAAAATTAGTATTAGATTTGATAGGAATTATTGGAGTTGGCAAATTATTCGATGTTTTATCTATATCTATATTTTCTACTGAACTGTTTTCGGAACTAGTCGAACAAATTCGTGACGCTTTTATTGAATTTGTAAGATTATCTATTTCTAATAAATTGGTTTTTGATTTAGACCGAGTTAAAACTGGTGATCTAGGATTGATTTTTAAATTCCCTGCGTGATACTCAAAATCGTCTTCTTCTTCGTTATCGTCGTTATTTAATACTTTACGCAAAGCTATACGTAGGTCTCCGGCTTTACTAGTTATTGGAAATTCTTTATTAAAATACCTCAAAATATTAATTAGCTCGTCGTTTGACAGAAAATAATATAAATATAACGAATGTTGTTTAGTTAAAGATTCGATTTTTTCTTTTAATGTTTTTGCTAAAAATTCTTCTTTTGTAATTTTATTTGGGACTTCAAGAGCATAAATAATTCCAAAATTGAATTCCTCAATTTGTAAAACCCCACTAGGTAGTTTAATATTACGACAATTTGAAAAAGCTTCCGCGACTTGCGTGTATGTAACAGTTTTAAATAATTCTTTAAATTCTGTTGGACATAAATTTTTGACTTCAATTGACCTATCCAAATATAAAATTGACCAAGTACGTTGCGAAATATAAATAGTTTGATTATTACCTATTCTTTTGAGGTAATATTTGAACATTTGCTTGAAAAAAAATTAATCAAGTACTATAATATTAACCATAAAACATTAACCTCCTTCGGAAAACACGGGCCAGTATTGTGCTAGTAATTATGAACAGATTTTGGGGACAAGTTACCCGGCGCCTCCACCAAATTGCAACACACCTCCCTCGCTCTATTCGATTGAATTCGAATGAAGGGGTTGTCGATATCTATATATTATTCTATCCACTTAAGGAGCAGTCGGTTGGCTAATTCCTACTACACTAACCGGTCTTGAGAACCGGGTCGTTGAAATAATATATAAATAAAGTTTTCCTAGTTATATTTTACAGGTCCAAGAAACTTATGACCTGCGTTCAAAAAAACTAACACGTACCTAGTGTATTAAGGGTGCAACGAATATATTATAAACTTTATAAAATAAGTATAAAATGTAAAGATACAATTAACACTATCACCTGAGTAACCCTGTTCTTGAGGGTAGTGTATGTAGACCACAGGTGTAGCGGAGTACGAGTGAAACGAGCAACTTTATAAAAATATATTTATTTAAACACTTATCTAAGGTGGGTTATTTCACCTGTAGAAATTAAGTGTGAAACGATTAATTAATTTATGTAGAGACAAATATTACTTGTCTCTACGTTGATGATAAAAATGCTACTCTTTTACGTTAATGTTGAAACTCGACTCGTTTCCGTTGATGTTAAAACTCGACTGGTCACTCATATATTACGTTCAGTATTCGTACTCTACACGTCCCTGTGTTCTGTTTACCTAAGCATATTTATCTGAGCGCGATATTAATGATGAGTTAGTCATTGCAATCGTTACAAGTTCTTTAATAATTTATTTGATTGTTTAAATAGCCGGTCTTTATATAGCCATAATCCATATCTCTGTGCATTAACTGATTCAGGTACTGTAAAACAGTTCTTATTAGAAGCTTTGCAATACTTCACAGATTTACATAAATTAAAAAAACTTGTAAGTGAGATGATGTTGGTACAAGTTCGTCCTTCGTCCCTTCGGTCCTCGGACAAGATATTGGTGATGAATGTATTAAGTTTTAAAGAAATGATGACTCATTTCTTTAGTATAAAACGATTCTGAGCAAAGTTTCAGTGTAATATAAATTATAATATATTATTATTTAAATACTGTTTACGTATTTTACGGTTATTTGTATAATTTTTGGTGAGGTTTTTTGTAATTAAACCCTCATAAAATATTCAATTAGATATAACTCATTTAAACTTCAATTGTTATGACAATTATAACTCATTAGAAATAAACTTTAAAGAAATCAGACAGTATCGAAAAAATCGTATAATAATTTATTAAAGTGTGTAAAAAAAAAAATCCTGACTAACGATTTTTGAACTTTTGTTAGGATAATTAGGTAGGTATATGAGTAAGGTCATATTAAATTTTCAGAACTTTTTGTCAAATATTTAAAATTATATTAAATAAAAACTTTCAAACAATTTGGTTAATTAAAAGTTCTATATTTAAGTCAAAAGTGCTATAATTGTTCTGAAAATGTTGTCCAATATAAAAAATTATGTATTTGATATCGGATAAAATTTTCAAGTTTCTAGCTTCAATACTTTTCGATTTATGACTAAATACCTTAAATCTGAACAGTGAAAATCTCGTTTACGGCGGATTTTTACCGATTTTACCGTTTTTACTCAGTTTTTCGATCGTTATTCTTGATTACTAGAAAAACTATGGAGATTTTGGAAAAATGACCTCTCTAAAGTACCATCTCAGTTCAAATTCGAATCTAAAAAGTTGCTGGACGAAACTTTTGGATACGGATTTCTATACGAAAAAGTGTTTACAGAAAAAAAAAAAATAAAAAAAATAAAATAAATAAACATCATTGTAAAATCATAAGATCCTTCGCTTCACTCAGAATCTAAAAGGAAAATTAACACAACCACCCTGTTTTAAAGGTTTTAAGCAGACCATTAATGGTGTATTGCAATTTTTCGAAGAAGAAAAATCTAATAAATTTAATATATTATTATTATTATTATTATTGTTTATTAAACGCCCAAACGGCAATTTTATAAAGTATTACAAATATGGTATAGGTAGTATTTTTAATGACCAACTGTTTGAATCAGGATGTATTAGAAAACCTTTTTAGTATTTTTCGACAAAAGGGTGGTTATTACAAAAATCCAACAGCCAGAACGATTAGGACTTCGATAAGAAGTAATTGTATTTTTTCTTTATGCACATCTATTAGAACAAATTGTGAGGCAACCTTAGAAGATGATAATCCTATAGTAATTGACCCAATAAGACCTCAATATCAAGTAAATTCAAATGATTCATCATTAAATTCTGATTCTGACACAGAGTGTATTTCTAATTTATCCCTTTTTTCTTCTAAATCATCTGATGAGGACTCTATTAAAAATGTAAATATTGATAATGATGTTACTTTAGAGGACTGTTCAGTTGCATACTTTGCTGAATATTTGGGTTATAAATGTATAAAAAAATTTAATTGTAACTTTTGTCAACATGAACTGTTTACAAACACAAATTTATGTGATAAAAAACAATTACTTCTTCTGAATAAAAACTACACTCCAATAAATGATGCAAGTGGGCTTAAAGCGCCATCAAATAATTTTAATAATGTTATAAATAAAATTTTAAATGTTTTTGAAAATAATTATAAAAACTATTTTCATAAAAAGAAAATTAAACAACAATTAACTGAACTTGTAAAAAATAATAATACAATTAAAAAATGGTTAAACGAATCAATGACAAACTGTTTAGAGCATAAGTTGTATATAATTGAACACCTTTTAATATGCAAAATATTTAATAAAACAAAAATGTTTTCATCCACATCAAAATTAGCAAAACTTTCAAAACTAAAAGTATTAAACCATATTTAAATAATAACAATTTTATATTTATGTATTCATTATTTTTTTGTTCTGACATTGTACCTATGAGTTGATTTAATCTGTTTTTCAATCGATCCATAAATTTGCTGATACACTGAGTATAGAACTTGCAGAGCCTGCTGATCATGGTGTTACCTGTTCCCGAGAAGTCAAACATTTTCTTTCTTTTACAAGTTTACCTGTATTGTTTTATTTTTGTAGGTTGCTAACTTTTTGCAACCATATCTTTGTGTTTATACTGTTGTTACTATAAAATTGTGATATGCAATTGTGTAAATAAATGACATATAACTGACAATTAAGTTTACCATATTATCATTGTATTTTATTATATTTATGTATAAATTATATTTTTGTTGTTTTATTTTACTTAATAATTTCATATTCAGGTAGTGTGGGTTGAATTTTAATTATTAATTTATATTTTATTTACTTTAAACTTGTTTTATACTTCTGTCATTTATTGATATTATAATTACTACATCATATTCAAGGTGTATGAATAGTTGTGTTTTTTGATTTACTTATTTATTTGGGTAATTACATTTTTGTGTTTTCTATTCATTTAATGTATCAATATGCATAAAATAAATATACATGATTCGTAATCGTATCTAAATAGGTAAGTGATATATCGACCAATATTTTTTTTAAGGGGCCACCAATTAGTAGTTGCACCCCGGCCGCCTGATACCTAGATCCCACACTGACTATAATACAAAGTTATAATTATTTTGGTACTTGTAAAATATATTACTATTTTACATGCATTATACCTATTTATAGTTTATATATAGTTAAACATGTTAAATATTGAAATATATTTTTATTTTTGAAAAATGTCAAATGAAATCAGTTAAAATGTATTAAATTGTCAATAGTGGGTCCTTTTATTCATATTATATCATATTATCATTTAAAATATTAAATCATTAGGTACGAGTGCTAGGAATTAAATATCAATAAAATGTATATAAATAACTCTGACCGCAATGCAATACTGAGTTATCAGCACCCCGTGGCTCGCCCCGCCCAGTGCGGCAGCACTCGACGCTCGTTCTGTATTTATCTATACAGATTGTAAAATAATTATTTTTTGTATTATACAACGCATTCTATCGGCAGCTAGAACAAACATAATTTTAGTAGCCTAATATCTCTATACCATGGACTATCTATCTATTCTATAATCAATGGTAATACGAAAGATCCAGATTATAAATCGATCGTAGCCGATTTGATGAAAAATTTACAACTATTGGGCTGTAATATGAGCATAAAATTGCACTTTTTAAATGCACATATTGACTATTTCCCGGAAAATTTGGGTTCATTAAGTGAAGAACAGGGTGAACGTTTTCATCAAGACATCAAAGAGATGGAAAGGCGATATCAAGGTCGATGGGATGTCAGTATGATGGCCGATTACTGCTGGTGTTTAAAACGTGAAACTGAAAAACATAGCTACAAAATAAAATCAAATAAATTTAGTTTTTACGAACTCGCAAAAAAAAGAACCGATAGCAAGTTACTTGAATAATTTTTTTTATACTTTAAAAGTAGGTAAGAGTTAAAATAAACAAATGTATTTTCTAATAAGTATGCTTAATAATATTTTGAATTTTACTTTAGTTAAATGTATAGCAAATAAAATATTTCAAATAAAATAATATCGTATATTATTATTTATATGTAAATGTTATACTATCTTGTAAAAAAACTAGATGTGATAGAGACAAACTAATTTCAGATTTGAATTTTGCGCATTAAGATCTATAAGGATCAGGTATTATTATACAAACAACAAAAATAACAAAATATTTTGCAGGACGGTGTTATATTTGTTTTATATTTGTTTAATACGATTTGAATAAATTTATACAACAGTGCAATATAATCCATATAGCCTATATCGCTTTTGTGTCTGGGCTATTGGGTATATTCTTTGTTGCAAAATGAATATTAACACTTTACAAAATACGTTACACTTTTACTAAAAAATCTATTTAATTTGAATGAAATTATTATTTTACTTGTATTTTAAAAAGTAGATAATTGGGTTAGAAATATAAATCTAGTTATGGAATATAATAATTCGCTGCACGTTAGCTGGTTTTCCAAATATCTTTTATGTCTTTTACAGACTCGGTTTTAAATTAATTAACTTAAAAATTAATTTTAATCAGATTAAAAAGAGTATTATGAATCAAAAATGGTATCCAAATTATCGTTTAAACTTTTCCTAAAAGTCGATGCGTAAACTGCAATAAAGAAATTAAAAACAATCTTATGAACCTTATTTTTTATACTTGTCATTTGTCAATTATATATTTTGTATGAATATTTTATACAATGTAAGCCTATAACCACCTTCAATACGATGACTTCAAGAGCTCTTAGACAACTCAAAAAAAAAAAAAATAATAACAATAATAATAATAATAATAATAATTTGAGAAAATGAAAAACTTCCTAAAAAATAAAAAAAATTGGAATGATTATACTTTTTATAATGTATTTTATCATTTTAATCGTAGCCTATATTATAATGTTTACAATTTTATTTGTTGTAGTTTACTTATTTTCTTATAGCAAGATATGACTTTGTCACGGTTTTCTATTCTTTATTTAGTTTAATAAGTAATCACTTCATTTTAGTTATTTTTTTGTACGACTGCCCAAGAATACTCGACACCCTTCACTTAATTCCTTGATAATTACTAAATTTATGAAAACCATCACTACAAACACCACAAGTTCTAAGCATTGTATTATACAGGTGTGTATAATGTATATAATAATTATAGTTTATGTATATTATTATTTGTCATAAATAAAAAGAAGATGTTGAGTTTTTTTATTATTTTGGGTTATACGACAATCTCTACGCCAAAACTTATAAAGAGACACCCACAGATAGTTGATAACGATCATTTTATTTTTGTAATAGATTAAATGATTAAATAATAAGCATGTCATTTTTTGCAAAAAAAATTGCAAAAATTAAAATATTAACAGTTTAATTCTTATTACGTAAATATTAGTATAGGTAATTCATTATCATGCAACCAAAAATGGGTTATGTGAGTTGAATATTTGTTTTACAACTTTAAATAATATATTTATATCCTTAAAAATTGGTGGATGAGTATGATGTAATTTTATTTCGTTTAAAAATAACTAGTGTAAACTATTCGGTAGTGCCCATGACTAGTATAAATAACAGTCGAAAAGTATTTATTTTTACTTTAAAATGTAAATTATATACTGGCCATGGCAAACTAATATTCACTTGTGGACATGGATTGTCTAATTAAAAATTTTCTTCGGTATCATCCATCGTTTTTAAAAAAATAATACTTGATTACTTAATAAGTAACAACTGACAGCAAAAATTAACAACGCAGGACGCACACACTGTTTGCACATTTGAAAGTTTTATATATATATATATATATATATATATTTATATATATATATATATATATATATATATATATATATATATATATATATAAATATATATATATATATAGAGTTTTTTTTTATATATTGCGATATTATCAACCGGTAAACGGTATTATTTTAAAACTGAGTCTGTAAAAGACATAAAAGATATTTAGAAAACCAGTTAACGTGCGAATTAGAAAAACGGATTTTGCACAAGTTGAGACGGGGTTGTAGTTACGGGACCGGTCGTGCAAGTATATGCTAATTACGTGCTAAATATTGGCATCAGAAAAAGTTTGAAAATCGAAGTATTTCACTTGAGGGGGGGGGACACGTGCGAATTAGATAACCGGATTTTGCACAAGTTGAGATTGAGTTGTAGTTACGGGACCGGTCGTGCAAATATATGCTAATTACGTGCTAAATATTGGCATAAGAAAAAGTTTGAAAATCGAAGTATTTCACTTGAGGGGGGGGGGGCTGGGAACACGTGCGAATTAGATAACCGGATTTTGCACAAGTTGAGATTGAGTTGTAGTTACGGGACCAGTCGTGCAAATACATGCTAATTACGTGCTAAATATTGGCATAAGAAAAAGTTTGAAAATCGAAGTATTTCACTTGAGGGGGGGGCTGGGGACACGTGCGAATTAGATAACCGGATTTTGCACAAGTTGAGATTGAGTTGTAGTTACGGGACCGGTCGTGCAAATACATGCTAATTACGTGCTAAATATTGGCATAAGAAAAAGTTTGAAAATTAGTATTTATAACACGTAGGGGGGTCGGAGACACGTGTCTACAGCCCCCCACTCATTTTTTGATTTTACACTTAAACAAAAAGCATGCAAATTACAAAATTAGGCATGCAAATACATGCTAATTACATGCTAAATATCTGCGCAGAAAAATTTTGAAAATGTTTAAGTGGGGGGGTTGGAGACACGTACGTATGAACATCTTCTCTTAAACGTGTAATTTTTATCTAATTAAATTAGTTGTATGATAAATAATATCAAATGTTACTCATATTAAATGTGAAAACACAAGTTAGCCATTTATTAATTTCTACTTCAAAATTGTTTCAAGAATTATTTAGAATAATATTAAATACTTAGAAGTTTTTTAATTAACATTAGGTATTTAAACGTTCTATTTAAATGACTATAATTATAATTGATAAAGAAAATGCATCTGTTTTCTTTTGGGAAAAACGTATATTTTCAATTTAATCTAAAGGGTAATATAATAATTTATAATGTCTAATTAAATTAGTAATTGTTTAAAATAAAGCAAAAACATTTTTATATGGATTTTTCTGTTTTTTTTTTTTTTTTTTTTTTTTTTTTATGGTGACGAAGACGTAAGTGAATAAATAAAAAGTAATATTATAGTTGTTTGAAAATAATGAGCCTGTGACTTAATTTCGAGCCACACTAAATCGTATATCACGGTGGGCCGATTCACCTCAATCCGGCCCTGGTCATCATATATTAGGGATATATTATATTGACTTGGTAGGTATATGATTATTATTTTTCAACTGCAATGATAATATTATGTTTATACTTTATATTATTGTCATTCAATAACCACGCGTACTCAGGTACAAACGGTATAGTGAGATCTGGATTTTTAATTTACGAAAATTTACGTACCGCTATGGAACACAAAAAAGATTGGCGTCATGGAAATAAAAAAAGATCTTTTTTAACAAAGAAAAAAAAAGAACTGGAAATATAAATGCCATACTTACGTCAAAAATTAGAAATGTAAGTATATTTTATGTATTTTTGAATAATTCAATAATATACTAGCATATTATAAAACAGATTGTATAGTAATAAGAGATGATATTCTTAAATGTTATATTATATAATTGTTATATTAGTAGGGGAACCTCTATCCAGTTTTTTTACGAATTATAAAATCGCAGAAAAACGGTATAAATAATATTATATAACATTATAAATTATTCAATTATTTTATAAATTATAATTTTAGATTCTGAACGAAGTGAAAAATGTATTGATATTACTATGATGTGTTTTTTGTTTTTTGTGTCTGTACACCATAACTGGTTGAAATAATGCTTCGATTTTAAACTTCATGGGTGGTTTTCGGTAGAAAATCTTATATCGGAGGTACCTTAGAGAGGTCAAAAGTGATAGTTTTCAAATGCCGCGGGAAAACAAACAAAAAGTGAGGAAAAACGGTACTTTTTGTACAAAACCCGTTTTCGACGTAATCGATTTTTTTATTTAGCCGTTACTCAAAAACCAAAATATGCAGAAACCTGAAATTTTCACCAATTGTTTATATTGGGAACACCTATACGTGGTAAAATTTTTGAAAACTTTTGACATTTTTGAGCTTTTATAGACAATTAAATTTTTCAACTCGTCCAAAAAATCCAAAGCGTAATTCACTATTTTTTTTTTATAAGCATGCAAACTTCACATTTTTACGAAATGTGTAAAAAATCGCGAAAATTAGAAGTTATTTTATAGTTGAAAATTCATAAAATTTTAAGTATTCAAACTTAAGAACTGTAAATTTGGCACAACATTTTCCATAAGTTTTACTTCAATTATCTGTAAAAAAATTTCTACAGGATTAAGGTAAAAACATTTTATCAGTGTTTGAAATTATAATTTTTGCATAATTGCGTAAAATAACAATTTAGCCTTCAACGATTTTTGATATTTGTTCTTATTCAAAAAGTATAAGTCGTAGAAACTTGAAACTTGCACAAAATGTTTAAATTGGCATTTTATTTACATAGTTTCCTACACTTCAATATAATATACATTTCAATACAATTCCTTACATAGTTATATTTTCAAAATATGTCGTTTATATTTATAATTTTTTTAAATTTTATAAATGTTTTTAAATACCTTCTATAAATATTTTTAAAAAGAACGAACACCGAAATGATTCTTCGTCATCAGTTTCGAATTTCACTGAATTTGAAATTTCAACTCCGAGTAGTGATCGAGAAGTAAATCGTGAAATAAGCAATAATTCGACATTACCGTCTTCATCTTACGACGATGAAGGCGATCCATGGGAAAATTTAGAAGGGCGAAGAATTGTAAACGTGCGACATATTTTTAATTCAATACAATTGATAAATCACAAAGGATTTGATTGTTCATTTCGTGATTTGGAATTTTTAAAAGAAGGAAGAAAAGGATTTATTAGCACATTTTACTTTGCATGTAAAATATGTGGCTTAAAGGTTACAATTGACAGTGAAAAAAATGACAATGATATAAATATTAACATGGCCATAGTTTCGTCAATAGTCAATATTGGGCAAGGTTATTCTCAACTGGAAGAGTTAACTGGTACGTTAAATATGCCGAATATGTCAAATCGAATGTACCAAGAAACGCATAATACTATTTTTACTTCAATGACATTGCTTGGAAAGAAATTTTATTAGCTGGTAAAGATGAAGCTAAATTAGCGTTTGACAATGGAGAAGTCGATGATCTTGGTAGACCAAAGATAGCTGTTATTGCTGATGGAGCATGGAGTAAACAATCATACCGTACTAAATATAATGCTTTATCTGGAGTTGTAAGTACCTATATCTACACTTTTTTACACTAAATAATTATTAATATAATTTTAATTAATTTGAACCAGGCTTGTATAATTGGGGCTAGGACAAAGAAAATGTTGTTTTGTGCAATAAATATTGTTGTATTTGTCATGTAGCGAAGAAAAAAGAATCATTACAGATTACTGATCATTTATGTTTTAAAAATTGGGGTGCTCCTTCTACTGCAATGGAAGCTGATATTATAGTAGAGGGATTTAAACAAAGTGTATCAATGCATAATCTAATATATTCACAGTTAATTGGTAAGAAAATTAATAGGTATGAATTATTTTAATTTAATACTTAATTTTGATTTTTTTTAAATTTTATTATAATTTAAAAAGTATATAGATAGATACTATTTTAGATTCAGAATGGAGTGATAAATTAATTTAATTTACTATGATTTGTGTTCAATTTTTTTTTTTTTTTTTTTGAGTACCTACCTAGTAAAAATGTTTCAATCTTCGATTAAAATACTTCAAAATAATTGGTGAGAAACCAATAAATTAAGTAGGCAGAGAAAAACGAAAATGTTTACGCAAAATCATTTTTATTAGTATGGTGTAATTGAATATATAAATGTCTACCATAAGTTTGAATCAGACATATTTATAGGTACATGGTTTAATTCACAAAATGTTTTGAGTTTTTTTTAATTATTTTATTAAAATATTTATAATAATTTTTAGCATTGCGAGTTTCTGATTTCCATACTTATTTATTAATGTTTTACATAATTTAGGAGATGGTGATAGCAGTATAATGAAGCGATTAAGAACGGAAAAGCCATATGGTCCGAATTTCCTAATAAAAAAGATTGAATGTATCAATCACTTATTGCGAAATTATATAAATCGAATGAGGGATATAAGCATTAAAAGAGAAAACGATAAAGGTGATATTATACCAGGCTGCTATCGTAAAGCTGTTCAAGATAGATTAATTAGGTAATGTACAAATTTTTTAGGGTACTACAAAACACTGTATAAAATAATATATATGTATATATATATATAATAATTAATATACAGATTTAAAATTATATGATAATTTTTTTTCACTTAATAATCATTTAAAAGTTATATTAGGTTAGTAACTACTATAGGTTAATATTATTACATTTTTACTTCATATTTAAATTTACTTATAGGTTTTCGATATGCAGTGACAGAGGCGATCAAGTATAGAAAACAACATCTTACTGATAAATCATATGAAGAAATATTAACTCTTTTAAAAAGTGATTTGATAAATGGACCATTTCATGTATTTGGAGATCACAGTAACTGTAAATCCTATTTTTGTAAGGGAAATAAAGAAGGTAAGAATAATAAGATAGTACATTCTAATTTGAACGATTTGAAAATATTTAAATTTACGTAGTTACCGTTTTCGTATATTTATGTAATAAATGTATGTGTGTTAAAGGAGAGGAAAACCTAGTTCCGGAACTTTCAAGACTAGGTGTTTGGGATGACATAATCAAAGCTCGAAATCTAATGACTTACCACGCAGAAAGCTTGTTACTTAATCACAATAACAATGCAGCTGAACTATACAATTCAATATTGACTAAATTTATAGGAGGAAAACGGGTAAACTTTTCGTTAAAAGGTTCATATCAACTAAGGTGTAATGCTGCAGTAATGGCTTATAATGCTGGATCAAAACGTTTATCATTATTTAATAAACACGTTACAGATAAAAGCCCAGAGAAATATACTAAATTGTTTATAAAAAAGTATCAAAAAACGGTAGACGCTCGTAAAATACGACGTTAACTTTTTTCTACGAAACCTAAAAATAAATCTAAAATATCTTACGTTGGACCCGACGAGAATTATGGGAACGTCTCGAATAGTTTAACACACTTAACAATAGAAGAAAAAGAAAAATTGTGAAATAATTTTTTAAAAAAACTACAACTCGATATAAATGAAATTCATGATTTAGAAAAAAGAACAGTAAGACAAAACCAATGTGAAGAATGGCATTTAGAAAGGAAAAAAAGGTTTGTTTTAATTATTTTATTATATAAAACTATATTTGTATAATTGTATTTCTTGTTGCATAAATGTGTATTTCTTTAAACTTTATATAGGTTAACAGCGTCTGTATTCGGTAAAATATGTAAATTGCGTGAATCCACTTCACGAGACAAAGTCGTCAAGGAATTATTGTTTGGGACTTTTGCCGGTAATGCTGCAACTAGGTATGGAATTCAGTACGAAGACATGGCCAAAGAGCAGCTACAAGAAGTTATAGGGAAAAATATAAAAAATGCAGGCCTGATAGTAGATCATGGTCTATCATTTTTGGCAGCATCTCCTGATGGCCTTGTGGACAATAATGCTTTAATTGAAATAAAGTGTCCAGCATCAGCGAAAAGTATGAGTCCAGAAGACGGAATCGCTACGAAAAAAATAAAATGTGAAATAAAAGACGGACAGTTGCATCTCAAACGTAATCACAACTACTATTACCAAGTACAAGGGCAATTGCACATTTCAAATAGATTATACTGCTATTTTTGTATATTTGTATTGGACGCCTAAAGGTTTGTGGATACCTATATTTTATGTATATTCATTATGGTTTATAATTTATATTATGTATATTTATATAGGTTTGATGTTTGAAAAAATAAAGCGTGACGACAGCTTTTGGGAAAACAAAATGAAAATGAACCTAAAAACATTTTATTTAGAAAACATGTTAAATCAAATACTTGCTGAAGGAATAAACTAATTATTATAATATTCAGTTCTTTTTTTTTTTTTTTTTTAGTTATAATTTGTATTGTATGTAAATTAATTTTTCTATGATGCGGGTACGACTTGACTTTATTATGAATGAATACGTCTTATAGTAGTAATTGTATTGAAAAATAATGATATACCTTTTTTCGACAAATTCTCATGCGGCACGATTTATTTTGATTATTATCGTAAATCTGGGAATTCACATTTCGTCGTGAAAAATGCGATAACGGATTACACACACTAATGTTCATTTACTACTTAACCTTAAGTATATGTACACCTACAGTTAAAGTAAGTACTTAATAACTAATAATATTTTTTTATACAGTAATTTAGTATTAATTAATTGTTTTGTTTAAGAAAAAATTAAAATCTTCTTTTTTGGCTGTTACTTCTGCGTCTCCTAATGACACACCAAGACGTTCATACCTAAAATATGGAATTCGTCAATTACCTAATGAAGCGCAAATAAAAAACAAAAAAATAAGAAGTTTACAACAAATTGTCCGTCGTAAAAATAAACAAATAGCTTCTATGTCTGAAATTATTTGTAAATTGAAAAATAATAATCTTTTAACTGAAAAGGATACTGCTTATAGATAGGATACTGCTTAGATTCATTTGGTAAACATACTGATTTAATTACGAAATGGTCAAATAAAAATTTAGGTAAAAAGGAGCCTAGAAAATGTAGTTTATCTATTAGGCAATTTGCACTTTCTTTACATTTTTTTTCTCCTAAAGCTTACCAATATGTAAGAATACAGTTCAATACTGTTTTACCACATCCTCGTACTTTAGCAAAGTGGTATTCAAATGTAGATGCTGAGCCTGGTTTCACCAATGAAGCATTAAAATCGCTAACGTTAAAAGTAAAAAATTCTAACCATCAAATTTATTGTAGTCTCATGCTTGATGAAATGGCCATACGACAACATTTAGAGTTCTGTGGTTCAAAGTACTATGGTCGAGTTGATATTGGAAATGGTTTAGATAATGAAAACTTAGTTTTAGCTAAAGATTGCTTAGTGTTTATGGTTGTTTCTATAAATGAAGGATGGAAATTTCCAATTGGTTATTTTTTAGCTTCTAATTTAAAAAGCACTCAAAAGGCTGAACTAACTAAACAAGCTTTATACGCTTCAAACGCTACTGGTATACATGTAGTTAGTCTTACTAGAATATTCTGATGATGAAAAGGATGAAATTCCTATTTTCATGGATCCAGCACACATGATAAAGCTTGTAAGGAATGCATTTGGCGAAAAAAAATATTCAAACATAAAAATGACTACATCAAATTTGACTTTGTCGAACGTTTATTTTTATTACAGGAAAGAGAGGGATGCCATATTGCCAATAAGTTGAGAAAACAGCACATTTGTTTTTTCAAGCAAAAGATGAAAGTGAAATTGGCCACTCAATTATTAAGTAAATCAGTGGCTGATGCTTTAAAATTGTGCAAGCACAATTTAAATATGGCAGAATTTGCTGAAGTAGATTCTACAGTCAAATTTATTGAAAAATTTAATTCTGTATTTGATATTTTAAATTCACGTTCTTACAACGCCATTAATGAAAAAAAAGCACTTTGCAAAGAAAAATGTTATTTCATGGCTCGTTTTACTGAAATGTTTACTGAATATATTACAAATTTAGAAATAAAAGAAAAAAATGAATTTGTACCAGTCTTTTTATTTAAATATAGATTTATTTAAATTCATTGATACATTTATACAATAAATTAATATTTACAGATAAATTAAATCACATTAAATTATACAAAATAAGTCACGACTATTTGGAATTGTTTTTTGGAAGTGTTAGAGCACAAGTAGGTTATAATAACAACCCTACTGCACGGCAGTTTCAATCAGCTTATAAAAAACTTGTTGTCCGAGTAAATTTTTCAACGTGACTTTTGTGTATTACAGTAAAGTAACACTCTCGTTATTTGTCCTATTTGGCAATACTAGGTCGTTTTTTCTATTTTTTGTTTTAACAGTTGCATAATAAGTACGTGCGTGGTCCGTTGTGTTTTTGAGTCGTTCTACCCAAAATTGTCTCTATTAAAGCAGTTTTTTATTTTTGTTAATACACGGCCGCCGTTGAATTCCTGCTGTTTAATCTTAAAGCGTGAGTTTAATTGTAATCTTATCGGTTAAAAGGTTATTGACCGTGCTATCTCATTCTGTCAAGTAATCTTAATTGCAATAGCTGACAACTCGTCTGGGCCGCACGCAACATATACATCGCGTTCGTATTTACTCACCTGACGATCCATATACACCGTATACTAGTTATTATCAGTTGTTAATATGGCGACTAAACAAATAACTCCTAGTATTACTTCTAAGACTTCAAATAAAATCATCACAAGGTCTAATTCCTCCTCGCTCCCTTCAAATAGTGACTTAATGGCAGCTCTTGATTTATTTCGTGAGGAAGTTTTATCTGCAAATAAAAATCTTTCGTCCGCTCAAACCTCTCAATTTGAGGAATTGAAAACTGACCTAAGACAACTATCTACTCAAATTATGGATTTGAAGGCTGAAAATACCATCTTACGTAGTGAATTAGAAATTCTTAAATCTAAAGTAACATCTTTGGAGAATACCGATACACCTAACCAAAATTCTCATGTTATATCCAAAGTAGTATATAAGTGCCGGTCCTGGCGCACTTTTGATACTTTTCACTTAAAACAAATTAATTGATCTTTTTCACTTAAAACTAATTCATTGATATTTTTCACTTAAAACAAATTAGTTGATCTTTTTCACTTAAAACAAATTAGTTGATCTTTTTCACTTAAAACAAATTAATTGATATTTTTCACTTAAAACAAATTAGTAACCTTTTTCACTTAAAACTAATTAGTTGATCATTTTTACTTAGTTTATTTTTCTCTAATTATTTAACATAATTATTTCAAAATGTTTTTGAAATAATAAAATTTTTATGTTGAAATTCAACATAAAAATTAAAATTTAGATTTCTGGAGTTCCCCTGTATAAAAAGTCCCCTCAATAATTTCACCATCAATATCTTTTATTTTATAAGTTATAGGAGATGTGTACACAATTTCGTTTATTATAAATATTTCACGAGTCCAATTAGGATCATATTTATTGGCAAATTTTTGTTTAAATCTGGTAATTCGAACCCTGTCTCCAATTTTAAATTTAATTTTCTGTTTTGGTTTATTCTCAGAGAATACCTTTCTTAAAACCTCACATTCATTACTCTTTTTAACTTCACAAGGTTTCATTCCAATAGTTCTATGAATGTCTTTAAAATTATATTCATACAACAAGGATTGTAAATTATGTATCAATTTTTTATTGTTTTGTACTTCGAAATGTATTCTCATCTTTCCATTGAGTGTTCTATTAAATCGTTCGATTATTGATGATTTCTCTTCATTTTGAGTATGATACATTTTAATCTCATATTTTTTTAACATTTCTTTAAACAATTTATTTTCAAATTCTAGTCCTTTATCGGTATGGAGTAAAACTGGAGGGTTATGGTTTTGTATTTTAGCTTCCTTTAATATTTTTTCAAAAGCTTTGGATACACTTTTTCCGTCTTTCTTTTTAAGTGGATAAGACCAAGCAAATTTGGAAAAAGTATCAATTACATTTAACATATAAGAATAATTATCGTTTTCTTTCTCATAGTTTTTCATTATAACTAGATCAGCAGCCCATAGATCATCAATACCCTTGGTAAATATTTTTCTTTTCGGAAATCGTTTCCTTACAGGTTTGTGAAGTTCTTGACCTATTGAAAGTTTATCCTTTGCATTAATTTTTTGGTTGTTTTTAATTTTTTCTTCATCTTTAAGTGGTTGAATAAATTTACTTTTATTTGTGTTACATTCAACACATTTTGCTGAGATTCTCCACCTACCATTATTCGTTTGAACTTTTTTTGCATCGATATTTTTTGTTTTTTTCTTACATTTCAGACAATGTATAATTTCTTTTAAAATACCATCCATTTTATAATAGACAATCTTAAATTTTATCGAATTTCTCTAATTGAGTTTTGTATAATATCGTATACAAATTTGTTACTTGAAACTAGACAAATATAGCAAACAGTACCATCTGATACATCTCCATCAAAATCAATATTCAAAATGACTGTGTTTAGAACCTGATATACTCACAGGTTGTCTAGTCAGATTTATAACGAATAAAGGTTTAGAATTCTTAAACTGTTCTGGATCTGTGTAGATTAAAGGGAGTTCTCGGTATGTTTTGTAAAAAACTTTTTTGTAGTCTCCAAGCATATCGTAAATATTGCCAAATTTATCGTTTTTGAAATCGATATTCAACATCTCTTCTGGATATTTTTCTCCGTTTATTTCAAAGTAAATATTTCTAACATTACAGTGATCAAAATTACTTGATTCTTTTAGTTGAGTATTTCTGTTTGTTTGTAAACCTACAATCCCAAATAAAGGATCATGAGAATTTCTATACATGTTTGTAATATCAAGAGTACACTTCTTTCCACTCAATTTTCTTACTTCAATACATTTAATAGTTTTAAAATCCAAGAAATAATTATTTTTTTCTGATAATTCAACCAATTCATTTATTAAGAGGGTTTTAATCATACTATCATATTTAACTACACGAAAACTAATCCTAAAATCCTCAATAATAATTTTTCCATCTGTTGGCATTTTTTTATCAGAATTTTCTTCTTTGAATAATGCATCATGATCATGATTTCGAGTAAACTCTAATTGAATGTCTCCTTTGTAAAGTGGATATGTTATATCCTCAAAAAAACCCAAACCGAAATCAGACAAATTGCCATAAACATTAAATTTTCCTCCTCCTTTAAATCTGGATTGATATCCTGAGTTTATTGTAGGACCATGGTTATTATTTAAAGCAAAACCAACAACCCCTTTCATATTACTTGTTATACCAGGGTTTTCGATTTCCTCAAGTAATGTTCCATGTTTTTTCAGTTGGATGTTGGAAAATAGTTTGCTTGGAAAACCATTCCCTAATTTTATATTGCTATTAAGTGGATATTCAGTACCGTCTAGTTATACAACTTTTCCGGAAATGTTAAATTTTGATGATTTTAAGTCTAGAAAACTATCACTTCCATCTATTAAGAAAGCTGTCTTCCTATTTTCAGTATTAAGGTTTAACACAGAAGTTGGGTTGAAATCTCTATATTCAGCCCGGATAATATTATCATCATACTTTTCAAAAATTTTTTCCATTTATTATACATATATTTTTTTTTTTTAACAAAAATTCTAAACCAGGCGAAAAATCCGGTTTGAAAAAGAAATTCTAAACCAGGCGAAACATCCGGGTTAAAAAAGAAATTCTAAACCAGGCAAAAAATCCGGGTTAAAAAAAGAAATTCTAAACCAGGCAAAAAATCCGGGTTAAAAAAGAAATTCTAAACCAGGCGACAAATCCGGGTTGGTTAGAATATTGACAACCAGGTTTATATTCATTAGTTTGTAACAGTATAACAATTTTAAAGAGAAAATCTTTAAAATTAACAATACATTTTATTATAATTTTTTATAAATTCCAAACACAAATGACCACAAATAGGTGGGCCATTATCATCTTGGTATATATTCGTTGATATTAGTAGGTTCTTTTTCCCTAAATATTTAACAAGTTCTGTAGGTGGATTAAATTCTCCATATGAGTCGAAATAAATTTTTAATTTCCTTCTTTTATCCATGCAACCCAATGTGAACCTTTCTCTTTAGAATCATTTAAATTTAATATACCACTTTCATTTGTCCAAGGTTTTAAAGGAAGTTCGTTTCTCATGAAACACCCTCTAAAATATTTATTTTTTTCAGTAAATTTTAAGATATCAAAATTAGTCAATGCTTTTTCTCCATATTTTTTAACAAGGAAATTAACAGATAGATCTACTTTTTGATTGTTTTTTTTTCTCTTCAAACCTGAGCCAATATGTAATGTTTTAACATTTTGAATAATTTTTTCCAATTCCTGATTGTGTCGAATTGTTTCTTTTTCCATTGCTTTTTTATGTTTAGTTTCTGAATAACTATCCCATATAGCAGATCCTCCTTGAGCTGCAGCAGCAGCTGCTGCAATTCCACCAAATAAAAGAGGAAGAAATCCACCTTCTTTTATTTGATTAAATTCCAATTCTAATCGGACTTCTTTATTTTCTTTTTTGGCTTTTTTTAGCATATTTATTTGTGTATTGGTTAAATTATATAGTTTTCCCTCACCTATTTGATAAGGTTTTAAAAGGATTGTAACATTTTTTTTCTGTTCATGAGCCAAATGAATTTTCTTATTTTGATAATTATTTAGTTTAAGTTTCATTTATTATACAATTTCTTTTTTTTTTTTTTTAAATTAATCCCATCCCTAATTTTCGTTTTGTTTTCATGATGTTTGTTGTAACCCATGCAGCAGATTTTTCACCTAAAGACACATTTGGATCTGAAAATCTTTCCCAAGCCTTATGTTCTAAAATCAAATCAGCTTTATGTCTAGATTTAGTATCTTTATTTTTTTCATAGTAAATATCGTGTTCTTTTGCTGCTTCATCCAGTTTATTAACAGGTTTTTTATTTTTCTTTAATTTTGTACCTGGACCTAAGTAGTTATAAGTAGGCCAATGTATTTCAGGTATAAATTTACTGTTTAAAATATGATTGACAAGACTTCCCCTTTAATTAGTTTTTTTGGCAAACATTTTATAATTTCGATCAAATACTCTGTACTTTTTGGAGAATCAATCAACTTTTCCATTTCATTTTTGAAAAAGGTTACCATACCTAGTTTTTCATTATGAAAATTATTATTTCCTGCTCTTTCTTCTTCGGCGATTTTACACAATCGATTTATTATTTGGTTTAAATTATTTATGTACATATATTCTACAGGATTTCCCGTGTAATATTTTAAACCTTCTGCAACATGTTCAGATGGTTTTTTCATTTCATTCCAAATATTTTTAATTATTAGATTATATTTATTAGAACTAGATGATTTTGGTTTTCCTGTTTTTTTATCGTTTTTTTTGATATAACGAGTAGGTTTCTAATAATATTTTTTTATATGTTTTTAAATCCTCATCTGTATACGGTAATATAATATTATTTGTTTCATCCCATAGATTTGACTCTGTTAACAAGTTCCACAATCCTTCTGTTCCTGTATATTGATTCTTGTTTAAAATAATATCGTTGCCGTTAAAACTTATTGCGTATTTTCCAATTGCATGACCTTTTTTATTGGTAGTTTTATTATCATAAATCCAAATTCCAAAAGCTTTATCTCTTAGATCTATGAGTTTCTGTGCGGCGATATTGCCTAAATGTGTTGTTTCTGGTGTTTTTATTGTTTGATTTTCTTCATCTCTTGTTGGTGTTTGAAAACTTGATATCATTTTCGGTTTGTTTATTGTATTGTATATGGTTGCTCTATTAATGTCGATGTTTTTACAGGTACCAATTCTGTGTGAATCAACATCTGTTTTGTTTACAGCATTTTTTATGTCTCTTAATACTTTCACTACAGGTTCGAAAGATTTTTCTTTTCTTATTTCGTTGTTGATTTCTCTTTGATTTGCATTTTTAAAATTATTTTGTAGTTTTTCTCTAATTTTTAATACTTGATTGGTTTTCTCTATTTTTTCCTTGTCCTTATCATTATTTAAAGTATTTGGTTTAAACATCTCACTATTTTGAAGACCTCCTCCTTTTCTCATTTGTTTTGTAAGATTATTCTGAATTTTTTTAATATCACTATCATTCATTTATAATAGATATATTTAAAAAAAAATATATATTACAACATAAACGTCTTACGTAAACCTAAACATAAACATCTTACGTAAATCTAAACATAAACATCTTACGTAAACCTAAACATAAACGTCTTACGTAAACCTAAACATAAACATCTTACGTAAACCTAAACATAAACATCTTACGTAAACCTAAACATAAACGTCTTACGTAAACTAAACTAAACGTCTTACGTAAACCTAAACATAAACGTCTTACGTAAACCTAAACATAAACGTCTTACGTAAATTTTAACATAGTTTTTTCTCTAGTTTATTATATATATGATTATCTATAACA
>JALBXZ010000167.1:0-87173 GCA_027580255.1 Therioaphis trifolii
AGCTACATTTGAAAATAAATCTGATCATGTAATTAAAATATTGGATGAGAAATTAAAAGATTTTACTAATCGTAAATTATTTGAAAATTTAAGAGATGAAGATTCAGTCATTATTCAAAGTAATTGTTGTATTATTAACATAAATAAATATCATATATTTGATATATTATAGGATGTTTCAATAATAGAATCATTTTCTGGATAATTTCAATAATAATTAAAAATATATGTATAGGCATCCTGAATAAATTACAATATTACATTTTTACTTAAAATATATGTATAATTTTCATGAACATTTAACATATATCTATGTAAATTATACTTGAACTATATTACTATAAATATTTATTAATACCCACTGGGATGAGTTTTAACGAAAGTAACTGGACCAAATATATGGTCGTAAATCACTTTTTATTACTATATTTAATTTAATGTGTAACTTAAATTTAAAAATTGTATCAAGTATATACAAATTATATACCTATTATATACAGTGGCGGCTCGTCAGGGGAGGCAAGTGAGGCTGAGCCTCACCTAACTATTGTACAAAAAAGGAGGTATATATACTATATACCAGTGGTAGCCAAACTTTTTTTATTTATAATTATTTCCAATCGACTTTAAGAATATTATATTCAATAATATAATGTACATTTTAAAATACAAAATAAATTTATTTTGTCGTATATAATATTAATTATCATAGTACGCAATGAGTACAAACTACATACTTCGTCACTGTTATCAAAAATCACGACGAAGACGTTCGTTGAACGATATAACGATCTCGATGAATGCCGAAGTATGCCGAGAGGCTAGTAATATTTAGCCTCAGATGAGTGGGACGGCCGTACAATAATAAAATATATAATGGTAGAGGGGGAAATCGGAATTTTATTATGAAATGAGGCAGAACGATTCGGGCCTCAGGGTTTGTTAACATTACCCATTAGTCATTTGTCGAAACGACGTAACTTCCACTAATAGAAATAGGAATTGGGAGGTTGTCATAATGGATATAATGTCGTGTAGTGTAAGTGTACACTTAACAATTTTATCATTTAACATTTTATCACAAACTAAAGATATTGGTTCATATCAAATATCAATCAAATAATAATTAACACAATTAATAATTATTATTCTATTTGCAATTTTATACTGCCAAACTGTCTTAGTGTCTTTTAGTTTTTAGCGTTTGTAGTGTTTGTACTATAGTTTATTGAGTTATAATCTAATGAACACTATATTTAATTTAATGTGTAACTTAAATTTAAAAATTATATCAAGTATATACAAAGTATATACCTATTATATACAAAACGTCAAATGCAAATTTTAGTCATTTTTGTCATCAACTATCCATAATTTATACATTTTAAAATACTAATTAAATAATTGTATACTACAGGGGAGTAGCCAAATCGCCATCATCATCGTCAAAATCATCATCTTCATCAGAATTTCCAATAGTCAATACAAGAGGTCGTTGTTCTGCTGACAATTCATCCACAACATTATCCAAGGTCCAAAATATATTTTCCTCTTCGATCATGTGGCTGATAAAGTTTTTCCAAATATCTGCATTTACTTTATCTACACTTTCAATTAAGAGATTACGCACGTTGGGAAATTTGAAAGTTTTATTATTGGACTTAACATGATTCTTTACAACTGACCATGCTAACTCAATAGGATTAAGCTCGCAATGGTAAGGAGGTAACCGTAGCACTACTTTGTTCTGTTCTAAAGCCATTTCATCAATCACATACTGGGAGTACAAAGGTTCTAATCTTTTTACAATTTCTAACAATTCCGGTATTATCATTGTGGTGTCAATTATTTCTCCTTTACTCTCAAGCCAGCTTATGATTTCTGCTTTCCTTGAATTTGAAGTTGGACATTTCTCTTTTCTGACAGAATGATAAGGTGCATTGTCCATAACAATGACTGCATTATCCTTCAGTCTAGGAAGAACATCTTTAAACCAATCATGAAAAGTGTTCCCATTCATCTCATCATGATAGTCTTGAGTGTTCTTTTTGGATTCAAAACACAACAAACTTTCTGGAACAAATCCATCAACAGATCCTATATGGCACACTATGAGACGTTTTCCTTTACCAGTGGGAGTTACTGCTCCAATTGATAGACCTTGGGAGAACGCTTGTTGGCTTGATTGTACGGATTTTTCTTTCCAAACTCTGCTAGCGACATCTCCAGCATTGACTCATGTCTCATCAAGAAAATATATAGGACGGTCCTCTTCTCGATAGCGTTTTATGTCCCATAAATATCTTCTACGCCAGACTCTTAGCTCATTTTTTTCCAATAATGCACTATTTCGTCCTCGTTTATTATATTCAATGTCCATAGAAATAAGAAGTCTGTACAATGTTGTTCTGGAAAAATTTGGAAGACTTTCGTCTTCATTGATGACTGTCAGTACTTTGTCCAATGTAGGCAACTCACGATTAAACCAAAATTGATGAATCTTCCTTCGAATAGCATCTTTATCAAAGTCATCAATTTTTGACACAACATTTTGGAAAATTTTGGTCTTATTCGGTGATGAAACAGTTTTGGTCAGTTGATACTGGGAAATGGTATTAGAGATTGTTTTCTGCCCAATTCCTAATTCTTTAGAGAGGACTGCACGAGCTTCCGTTATAATGAGTCTCGGATTTTCCTCCAGTTTCGATTTGTACGCATTTATAATCATCTCCCTCTGGCGAGAAGAAACAAACTGAAAATAAATTATTTTATTATTTCCTTAATTATTATTTTTTTGATATTATTAATTTGTAAATTGGTCAGGTTAAAACATAAGTTTTGTAAATCATTTCGTTTTTTTTTTTTTTTTTTTTAATTGTTAATTATCATTTGTAATTGTATATACAGATATGTAAACAAATGTGATAAATTCTCTATTAAATTTATATTAATTTCCTTTGATAGGAAATATTCTATAATTCTAATGATATTCTTGTTACTTGTAGTACAATAATTTTTTTTATTACCCAAAACAGTGAATTTACAAAATTTTGCATGTTTATTTAAAAATAAAAGTGATTGGGATTTAAATAGTGAGCAATAGTTTTAAAAATGTATTTAAAGAGTTATTGTATTTTAAATTTAAATTATAACTATGTGAAGTGTATTAAAATACAGGGTAAATAACTACTTGTTCATATTACATGAATCTAATTTTACTTAACATATCAATGCATAATTAGTGGGTTGATGATATTTTGTCATTAATGTATTCTATTTTGCTTTTTCAATTAACTGCATACATTGGACAAATGTTAGACATTTAAAAGAAATGTTATAAAATTCATTTTATTTTAAGTATTTAAGCTATAAATTGTATATTTTTTCATTTTAACTGATGGTTTTAACTTCATATTAGGTTGTGAAAAGTGTTGAAATTAAGTTAAATTTCAACTGAGAGGAATAAAGTAACTTTTCTAAATACAGTTTTTAGTTTTTTACATAATATTTAAAGGCAATTTTTCTAGTATGTTAGTTACTAATTAGTTATAAGTATATAGAAAATGTAAAATGCTGATCAAATATTTAAATTTTATGATCACATTGAACATTTTATAATAGCTAGATATGTTTTCAAATATATTATTTGTATTTTACATTAAAATGATTAAAACACTTATATTATTGTATTGCAGAACATCAGAGCTGGAATATGGTCACTTTTTTATTACTTGCCAGTGCAATTTGTTACAAAGTTGTTATTCCAATGTATTACACTTAGTCATGAGTAAAATAATATTATTACTTAATGCTTAGAATAAAGAAGTTACTATACCCATCTTAAAAATTAAAAAAATATCCTAAGTTTTATAATGTATTAATTTTAGTAGGTAATATCATGTTAATTATCATATTTTATCATCAGTATGTCACTATGATTTTTTAGTTTAAATATGTAATATTAGCTAGTACCATTAGGTAACTCTATTTAAACATAAAATGTTTGGTCATTTATAATTGAAATAAAAAAGATTGTTGGATAAAATCTAATAAAAAGCTTGAAAATGGATGAACCTCAAAAAAAAAAAAAAAAAATTCATAACATACCTTTCCTTTAGGGTTCTTCTTCACGGGCGATTCTTCCATATTGATGTTGAGCGTTTTTAAAAAAATAATTAAGATGATTTTAACAGATTTTGCGTTTTAAAAAAAACGATTTTAAAAGTGTTTAACCTAAAAATACAAAAAGTAAACGACAACACAGAATACAACGTGCGTACGTGACTACGTGCTGTAACCTCAAAGGAATCGTCAGGTGTCAGATGTCAACAATCGAAGCGCGCTGTATAACGGTTTTAGTCACTGGAGCTTGGCGATAGAGGGCGCCAGTGAGCATACGTGCGTTTATCGAGGTAGGTAGGTACTAAGTGGGGGATGCGCGCCGCCGAAGGAAAACCGGTCGCCGCTTCGTGTCTTCTCTTTTTCAACGGAGTATAGATAACTGTGATTAAAACAATAATATTTTTCAAATATTATAGGTAGTCTGACTAATTTATCATGCTTTCAAGCTAAAAATATGATGTAGTATAGTTATTATGTTTATTTATTATTTTATTTATAATTTATACAGGTAAATAGATCTTGTTCTAATGTATCACTTTTACTTTTAGATGTGAACAGTAAGAAAAAAAACTGCTAGATTGCCTTAAAGACAATCCATCAATTATCAATATATTAAGGCACTCATAAATACAATGAGTTAATATTTTGGGAAAAAATATTTTATTTCACAATATGGTAAAGAAAATTTATGTTATTGATATGAATATTGTGTGTACTGTGTTTAAAAAGTGAGTAAAACTGGGTAAAAAATTTAAACAAGAAATCTGAAGTGACTGATACGTCTGTTAAGCCAACTAATGGTGACCTAATCTCTTATCTAATCTTATCAGTTCGTATGGCCACACTCTCTCTATCAAGGCACTCTAGTTGTTATAGTACAGCCCAATATAGGCGTATAATTTATAAAATATTACGTATAATAGCCAAATATCAATATGAGCTCCACCATACACTCCATAATCGTAATAAGATAAGAATGCTTAGTGTTCTTAGTTCTTGGTAGGTACTATGGTTTATGGCTACAACAACTTAAGTCTACAATGTACAATAGTATCACGAAAAATAAAATTTGTTCATTACGGATTACATAATCTTCAAAATACGAACACGATTTTTGCATAATAAACTGTAATAATAATTATAAAGCTAAAAAAAAATGTAAGAAATATTTGGAGGGACTATCGAAATGTTTGGGGAGGCTTAGCCCCTAAATCCCCCCCTATTTGTGCCTATACTTAGTATATTTTAAGTATGCCCCGATATCTTCAACGGATGTAGAACGGAGTTTTTCTCAATTTATTTTCTGAAAAAATATAAAATATGCACTTTTTAGCTAAAATTGGCAAAATATGCAAAATATGCATTTTCAATTTTCAATTTTTTAACTCGCAATTGTATAGTTCAAATTTCTAGCTAGGTATGTTATAAATTGAGATCATACAGAACAGTATGTAATTCCTACAACTTCCGAGCCCTATTTATGATATACGTAACAAATTGTACGTCTTTACATTTTTTAAATAGGTAGGTAATTATTATTTAAAAATTTCATTTTTCTTCGACATTATTACAAGAATGCCAATCATTGGTAAACGGTACCATTGAGAATTTAAGATTAATTAAGAATGTAAGATTATAGTATTTACTAGGTATTTATAGTTTTTATAATCAATGACGGTACCTACCCATTTACATTTTATTTTTATTTTTATATTCCCATTCATTCCGTTTTATTATTAGTCATTATTTATTATTACTATTATTATTTGTATATTAAGGCAAAACAACAATACAAATATTGGAGTAGTAATATAGACAAAGTAAGTTGTCAATGAGCCTTTATCATGAACGTTAGTCGTCGTATTCGTCATTCAAATAATGGATGTTACATTTCGTCAGACTAATTCGTAGAAGTTCTATCTCCATATTGTCTATTTTTCAGGAGGGACAAAAACGTGTTATTGATTCAAAAATAAGAATACTTAAAATAAATGTATTTTTTAAATGTATTTGATGGGTTTGTTAATATTATTTTTAACAAAAAACTCCAAAACATAAGATACATTCTTGTAACAGGACTTAGAACTATTTCTTCATAAAAAAAAAAAAATTTGATATAGGACTTTTACGGTGTAATTTTTTTACAATTTTATAAAAATATAATAATTAATACATAATTAATATTATTTAATTATTTAATAGTAAAATAAGTAAACAGGAGAAATCTTTAATTGTATAAGGAATTCTTTTTATACTAAATTAATTAATAAATATTATACATAATCAAGGGCGTCCGCAGGGGGGGGGGGGGCAAGTAGGGGCATCTGCCCCCCCCCCTTGGCTTTTACTTGGGTCAATTTATCATAACCATTATGTAGTATAAAATATCATAAAATAAATATTTTTTTAAATTAAAAATATTTTTTGAGACGTTGAGTGCCACATAGTCGACAAATGTCATGTGGATTTTTATGGGTGTATTTTCGATGCACTGTTTCGACTTTTAAATGTAAATATTTACTATTTAGTAGGAACTCGTGATTTCATTGGTATCATTAATTATTATAAATCATTAATCAATGTTGGTATATTTGGATTTTGCGTAGCTATTTTTAGTTGTTATTAATTATTTTTCCCGAATGACGACGACGGTGACGGCGACGTCAAACAACACAGCGGTGCTATTTCGGATAATAATATAATTATATTATTTCTACAAATGGAGTTGACCGTCGGCGTCGCGGCTCACGATGTACGATGTTTGTGATTGTGTTGCTCCTATACGACTCGTGTGCTCGCCGATTATTCGTCAATCGTATACACTTTGCTCGTTAAAAGTCGTGCTAAAATAATGATATTAACAATAAATAATAGTCTATTTTTGGGGGAAATCCAAGATTAAATTTCTTATCAGCACGAGTCACTCGTGTTGTATCCGACACCGACGGGAAACCGCAAGTGACTCGGCGAGTAAAAATAATCGTCGTGCTTTACGATTAAATACCTCACACACGACTCGCAAAGTAGTACGATTGACGAATATTCGCCGATAACACGAGTCGTGTGGGACCGGCTTTATACAATATACGATATACCCATCGGACATCATAATTCATAAATACTGTGCCACTCAGCGTATTAACATACTGTGCTACTCAGCTAATCTTTTTATTAGTATACCAGTCCTAGTGTCTTAGTGTGTAGTTTGATAATTGATAATGTTTAGTATTTTTAATATTAAAAAAAAGATTAATAATAATTCTAAACAAAATGAAGAACAAAATCAAACCCGCAAGATTTATAATGAAGATGGTGAACCAAGTGATAAATCAAGTAATAATATTTTTAATAGTTCTTCTGAGAAACAACCAGTTACCGAATTACCATCGAAACCGACGACATCATCTTCATTAATGTCATTTAATTCAAATTTATTGAAATCTAGTAATTTAGGTAATGATAGTTTTAGTAGGCTAGATATCGGGAACTTTATTAATCTACCGTGTACAATAGTTATTGATGAAAAAACAAAACATGAACTATTAACCAATATCTGGACACCAGAAATTAAATATAGTTTCAAGGAAGATAGTACATCAGTTGCTCGTTGTTTTCGGCATGAATGGTTAAGTACATATTCACCATGGTTATCTTATTCACAAAAAATGAAAGGTCCATTTTGTGTATTCTGTGTTCTATTTCATTCATCTAGTGGTCATGGTAATTCTTATAAACAAATTCAGTTTGTAAAAAAACCATGTATTAAGTATAAAGATTTTCACAAAAAAGCATGCGAACACAAAGTTTCTAAGACACACTTACAATGCACAGAAAATGCTGTTAATTTCATTAAGGTTTTTTCTAACAAAGCTACTACTGTTTTTGATAAAATTAACACTTCGCATAAGTTACTAATTGATAATAATAGGAAAAAAATTGTTCCTATTATTTCAAGTATACTATTTTGTGGCACTCAAGAAATTGCTTTGCGTGGAAAAACATCAAATGAAGGAAATTTCAATTCTTTAATTAACTTTAGAATAGAAGCTGGTGATACAATTTTACAAAGTCATTTAGAATCAAGCCCCAAAAATTCAAAATATATTTCAGCTAGAGTTCAAAATGAAATAATTGATATTGCAGGAAAAATAATCTTAAGCAGAATAACAAATTATTTAGTGAAATCGCAATCATTTTTTTCTATTCTCGCTGATGAGACTGCTGATATTTCTGGTACAGAACAGTTATCTATAGGTATAAGATACATCTCATTTGAATCAGAAAACCCTGTAATCAAAGAAGCATTTTTAGGTTTTGTTGCTTTAACAGATATGCATGCTACAATTGTAGCAAAATCTATAATAAATTTTTTGAGAAACTCTGGTCTTAATTTAAACAATTTAGTAGGACAAGGATACGATGGTTGTAGTGCTATGTCGGGTATTCATAATGGTGTCCAAGCAATTATTAAAAATGAATTTCCTAAAGCTGTATTTGTACACTGTTCATCACATAGACTAAATTTAGTAATAAATGATTTGAATAAACTTCAGCACGTTCAAAACTGTGCTGGAAGTATCAGGTCAATTATTAAATTTTTTAGGTCAAGTCCTAAAAGAAGAAAAAGAATAGAAAAAATTCCTTTATTTTGTGAGACTAGATGGTCAGAAAAATATAAAACTATAAGCATTTTTAGTGAACACGATGGCGTAGCGCACAAGTGTGTTAAGTGACATTTTTTTGAAAAATGAGTTAAGTGCATATTCAATTTAATCATAAAATTCTGCACATTATGCACAAACGTTTTAAGTGAATAGTTCATTATTTACTCCGCTAGATGTCGTGTTCATTTGGAATAAGTACGAAATTCTAAAATAAGAAAATAACAAATGTTCCAAGTGACTTGACAACATTTGTGATTTTTCATGAATATCTTTATGTTGCGTTCAAATGTGTTAAGTGACTTTAAAACATTTGTGAATAAAGATAATTATTATTATTAATAATATTAATGTTTGTCACGTTTGGCGCGCATTTTATAGACAATACTAGAAACATTTCTATAACCTTTCAAGCATAATATTATTATCAATATTAGCACCATAAAAATAATAATTATATTATAACCTTTAAAAGTGTATTTTCTTGTGATAAGTTCTGTGCCCTGTGTATTGCATTGAAAGTTAGGTATTATTCATTAAAAATATTCATGATGAGTATGCAGCATACAATTATTTTACTTATTTAAATAACTTTAATTATTCAAAATAAAAATGAAGAAAGCAAGAGCGAATAAATTAGTTACCCTTGCTCTTAATGTAAAAAACACATCATCACATAATCATCATGTTATTAATGTATTTCAATCAGAAAATAGTGTTGATTTATTTGATACAAGTACTTCAGATGTTAATTTCAATCCAAATGAAAATACAGAAGAAAAAGATTTAGATAATTGTGGTAAGGGAAATATTATTTTTATTCCTTATAGTTATAAATTAAATAAAATACTGAATTGATTATTATATTTTGTAGATTATGACTCAAATGAACTGAAACATATTGAATGTTCAAGCAACGTTATGCATATTGAGAATGAAATAACAGAGATTATTGTAATTCAATCAGGAAATAGTGTTGATTTATTTGATACAAGTACTTCAGATGTTAATTTCAATCCAAATGAAAATACAGAAAAAAAAAGACTTAGATAGTTGTAGTAAGAAAAATATTATTTTTATTCCTAATAGTTATAAATTAAATAAAATACAGAATTGATTAATATCATAATTTTTTGTAGATTATGACTCAAATGGATTATCACTGTTAGAGGTGAATTCTGATGAGTCATATAGACGCCAGGACCAATTGACACTGTTTCTGATTGTGATGAGTCTCATATTTCTACTAATGTAATTCAACCAGACGAAACTGTAGTTATTCAACAAAAAAAAAAAACGAAAAAAGGCAAATCCAGAAACATGGAAAAGAACTATTGTTAAAAAAAAAAGATTGAGTGGATAAAGGTACACAAATCGGAACGGAAAAACATTTTACAAAAAAGTACCAAAACCAGTTGATTGTATCAAGTGTAGGTAGGTCAAGTACTTCTTCTTCTTCTTTACTAAAGGCCATGCCTTGTCGTTGCAAATCTGGTACGCCATTCTTCTCTATTAGAAGCCAATCTTTTCATTTCTATATATCGACTACAGCCAGCTTGTATTATCATTTCTTCTAAGTATGCTTTCCTCGGTCTGCCTCTTCCTTTGTAGCCATTTATTCGTCCCTCAAATATATTAGTCATAAACGAATTATGCCTAAGTAAATGACCGAACATTTTTCCACTTCTTTCTTTTATGGTGTCCAATACAATTCTTTTTTCTCCTACTTGGTTTAATACATCTACGTTACTTTTTCTTTCTGTCCAACTGATTTTTAGCAGTCTTCTCCATATCCACATTTCCATGGCTTCCAATTTCTTTTTGTCTTGCCCATTAATAGTCCATGTTTCGCAGCCATACAATAATACACTCCATACATAACATTTGGCAAAGTTTTTTCTCATATTTATATTGAGTTTTTTGTTTGTAAGTAACTGCCGCTTCTGCGTAAATGCTCTCTTTGCCATAGCTATTCTTTGCCTAATTTCTGTTGAGCATTTACCATCATTTGTAATCGTGCTTCCTAGATACTTAAATTGTTGGACTTGCTCTATTAAGTTATTATTCACTTCCAACTTTACTACAGGAATTTCTTTTGCTTTAGTCACCACCATTGTTTTTGTTTTGTTTGCGTTAATTTTCATTTGATATTCCTGTAATATTTTTGTCAGGGTGGTTAAAGATTTTTGCATGTCTTTTTCTGATTCAGATACTAAAGCGATATCGTCAGCAAATCGTATGCAGTGGATCTTTTCTCCATTTATACTTATTCCATTAGAGTTTCTTTTATACTTGTCCATGATTTCTTCCACGAATAGGTTGAATAAATAGGGAGATAAGGAACAGCCTTGTCTTACCCCTCTTTTAATATTTGCTGTAGTTTTATGTTCTCCTACCTCTATTAAGGTCTCCTGTTCTTTGTATAGTGACATAATTATTCGTCTATCCCTCCAGTCTATTCGTGTTTTCTTCATAGAGTTCATCAGCAGCGCCCAGTTGACAGTGTCAAAAGCTTTTTCTAGGTCAATGAAAGTTATAAACGTATTTCTGTTTACATTTAGCCTTCTTTCTGTAAGTACCCTTAAAGCTAGAATAGCCTCTCTTGTACCAATTCCCTGTCTAAACCCAAATTGATCTTCATCGAGCTCATTTTCGATTTTCTTTTGAATCCTGTTTTTTATAATGATAAGAAGTATCTTTGATGCGTGTGTTAATAAACTTATTGTTCTGTAATTCTTGCATTCTGTGGGATTTCCCTTTTTAGGGATTAGTACAATTTTGCTTTTGGCAAAGTCCTTCGGAATGTTTCCGTCTTTATACATTTTCTTAATCATTTCAAAAATCTTATGTTCAGTATCCTTTCCAACGTTTTTTAAAAATTCCGCCGGGATGTTATCTACTCCTGCCGATTTTCCTTGTTTTAAATCCCTTAGGGCCTTAATGAATTCTCCTTTTGTTATAATTAACAACATTTTTAAATAATTTAAATAATAATTATTGTATCTTAATCAGGAAATAATAATTTTTTTATTCAGGTACAAATGCAATGAAAATTTTCCAGAAGATGTTCGTTCTTTGCGATGTCAAGAATATTGGAATATAGGTGACTATGGAAGACAAAAAATGTATCTATCAGGCTTAATACAGAATGTGCCAGTTATTCGTAAAAAAGTAATTACTACTAAACCAAAGCAAGTGTTAAGAGTCTATTCAATCACTGATGTAGAAGGGGGAAAAAACCGTAAGTGTTTGAAATTTTTTTGCAAAACTTTTTCTATTAGTCATAGAGTTGTCAGTTTATGTATGAACAATATTGGAGATAACGGATTGTTTGTTGGAAAAGATATTAGGACTAATCATAAAGCTTTTAATAAAACTTCATTATCTGCATTAAAATTGGTAAAAGAACACATCAATAGTTTCCCTAAAGTCGAGTCTCATTATTGTAGACGTGACTCTATACTCTATTCCAAATAAGACCAGGCTACGGTGGCCAAGTTGTGCGCATGGGCGTGGCTTCACAACGAGCACGGACCTCGAACTTTGCCGTCGCGGCCCGACAGCTAGAGCGACCGCCGCGACGTAATTAGTCTATCGCAAACCAGCGACCTGAACAAATAACTTAGATTGCATTGTATACTCTAAAACAGATGGAGTGCGGAGCGGTACGTCGTGATGTATTTTTCCGTACCGTCACTCGCGCAGTCGTGCACTACATAATCACATACGTACGTCAGTACACGTTATCAGTAAAATAGGTGGAGCCTGACCGCCGCCCGACGAGATCTAGTCGCCGCCGTAGCCTGGTCTTATTTGGAATAGACTATAGTAAGCTATACCTATCATCAGACCTTAATAAAGCTCTTATGAACCGTTTATATACCGATCATTTTTGTAAAGAAAGAAATATTTCTCCTGTTTATTTTTTTATTTATAAACAAACATTTAATTCATCGTCAGGTGTCAGATGTCAACAATCGAAGCGCGCTGTATAACGGTTTTAGTCACTGGAGCTTGGCGATAGAGGGCGCCAGTGAGCATACGTGCGTTTATCGAGGTAGGTAGGTACTAAGTGGGGGATGCGCGCCGCCGAACGAAAACCGGTCGCCGCCTTGCGTCTTCTCTTTTGGAACGGAGAATAGTGTTTCAGATGCTCTGATTTTTATCAAGACAAAGGACTCGTTATTTGATGGATGCAATGCAACTGCTGAGTTTTGTTTAATATTTAACAACGCATTTGTCATTCTTATTGCTCGTAAATAATTGTCAAATACACCTTTTAATGTAGCAATTACTGAAGGTAATATCAAAAGATATGAAGCATTTTATGAAAAATGTCAACTATATGTTACTGAATTAAAATTTTGTCGCGGTCCGTCCAGGGTGGTCACGTCTCGGTCGCGTTAGGGACGAAGGACACGAACAAAAAAAAATAAAAATCAGTAAGAAAAAAAAGAAAAGAAAAGAGACAAAACTTATTAATCGTTATATATATTGTGGTCGTGACGCAACAATTTAACAATATAATAAAAAAAATAAATTAAATAATAATAAATAAAAAAAAAAACAAAAAGTCGTACAACGATAAACGAAAAAAACAATATTTGGTGAATGCAAAAATGGTCGAACGGAACGTTGCGTGTTTAACGTCGGACTCGAAGTGGATTGGTTTTGTTCCCGGCCTGGCGGCCGTCGTCGCGGACTTGCACCCGCGTTCCCTTCTATTGATAGATGGGTAAGCGGGGTTCCGCTTGTAACGGTGTGTGCCACGAGCTTGCGGTTGATAAAGAAATATCGACACGGCCGGCGATATACGCATATTACGGATGCCGCACGGGACCGCGTCATACTCCCCTGCCAAACCGTCAGTCGTGGTAACATTCCAGCCAGTGTCTAGGAGAACCTGTTCCACCATGTGGGCCTTTTTTTGCCGAGGACGTCCTGACTTGTGCGGTCGAGTCACTCGGTAACTTGTGTCACTTCACTATTTCCCCTGTGAATTTGAGTACCCCCACCTCACCAATGTTGATGAGGTGGGGTAGACGACCTCCGTGTTCACGAAATCCAGTCCTTAAGGACGGTCCGTATCACACTAAGGTGTCTGGTGTTCTCTGGGGTATGTGGGTGAGGAGATCGTAAAAAATGAGGGTAGGTCCTCCTCGATTTCCTGGATCGTCATTAGGGTCGGTCCTGGGTTGTCCAGAACCTGGATGTCGATTTCCATCGACTCGATCTGGTTTCTGGATTCCCCTGGTTCGATTTCTTCACCCTCCGACACCTGCCGATTCTCCGGCTCGCTGGGGACCTGCTCCAAGAGGGGTGGTGTTCTTGTTGCCGTCACAGACTTCTCCAGTCGGTACTGCTGGCTCGGACCTTCCCTCTCGGCCCTCATTGTCGCGCGGGTTTCTTTTCTTTTTTCCCGGCGATGTTGTCTCCTTCACTCCCTGGCTCGTTCCAGTGCTGCCTCCGTCTTCGCAGCTTTGGTGGTGCTGGAAATATTGGCGGGGGCAGGTTGATGGGAGGCAGGTTGGTTGGCACTGGAATGGCCCCGTTCCTGGTCCACGCCACGCACCGGTGTGGTGTCACGCGCCGTGGTGGTCCCGCGCGCCATGTTGGCACCGCGTGCCTTGTGGGCACCGCGTGCCGTGGTGGCACCGCGTGCCGTGGTGGCACCGCGTGCCGTGGTGGCACCGCGTGCCGTGGTGGTGGCGTTGCGGGACGTGGTAGTGGCGCGGGCCGTGGAGGCGCCACGGGTCGTTATGTGGCTTGCTCTCTGGGTTGGCTGCGTGATGGACCACAATGCCCGGTGGAAGGCCGCCATCTGGTCGTCCTTGCCCCGGTTTTACGCCACCCACACCCGGGGGTCCTGGCGTAGTGTCTCCAGGGGCGCTGTCCGGATCCCCTCCGGTGTCCGGAGTTGACCACGGGTGGTCAACCCTGCCTCCGCTAAGATAGCGTGCCCCCGCTCCAGGAGCATCGCCATCTCACTCAGCAGCTCCTCGTGATGTTGTTGGGCCATTGCTGCCGTCGGTGTCGGGGGTGGTGTTGAAATGACCTGTAAAGCAAAATTATGGGGGTGTTAAGGGGTGTCCGTTATAAATGTGGTGGTGTAATTGTACACCACTACTCCCTGTTTGCACTTTTTAGGCAAGATACGTGGATTTTCCGCGGCGGTCGCTGGTTGGTTAGGAAGACTCCTTTTCCAACGTGCTTTTCCAGCCTCACAGGGCCCCACCATTTTGGGGCGAAGCCTGCGTGGAAACCTTCGTGTGCCTTGAACAAGTGGTGTGCTCTGCTCTGTAAAAACCTACGTCGCCCTCCGAGAATTTTGTTTTCTCGGCCACTGTGTTCATGGTGTATTTGCCTATGATCTCTATCTCCCGGTTTTGTCTCTCACTATTTATGTCATTGATCGGGGCGCTCGTGTTTTGCAACAGTGCCCAATTCCCCGGTCTTTTGCACTCGTTTCCGAGTACCAGTACCGAGGGCGGGTATCCCGTCTGAACATTTCGCCTGTTCCGTATCGCAAATAAAATAAATCCAGTTTTGTATCCCAGGTGCTGTGCTTACCGTTCACCAATAACTTGCGTAGGCCCTTGTTCAGGTCCTGGTTACGGCATTCGACCGGATTAGCCCTTGGGTGGTACACTGGTGTGGTCCACAACTCTGCCCCCCCATCGTTCAATCGCGCTAAGCATGTCGTTTGATACAAATTGGGGGCCGTTGTCGCTTAAAAAAACACGGGGATAGCCGAAACGTTAGAAGAACTCTCGTTCGAGTGTTTCGGTTATGTTTTTAGTAGTGACTGTTCCGAGTGGGTACGCTTCGGTCCATCTACTAAAGCAGTCGGTGGCTACCAGTATATATGACTTCCCTTTACTCGTGTGAGGGTAGGGGCCCATTAGGTCGATACTGATTACTTCCCATGGCTGTCTGGGTTTTCTGGTGGTCATTGGGTCGTTCGGCCGTGTGTTGAGTGGTTTCGTACATGCACAAATGTGACATGACTTCACGTACAATCTCACGTCGTTTTTCAACCCTTTCCAGTAGAAACGTTGCCTGACAGCCCGGTATGTTTCTTTCCACCCTGGGTGACTGGCTAATGTGTGGTCGTGATACCTCCAAATCACATGTTGTGTTTTGGTTGTCGGTATCACGACGGGTGAGCTGCCCTGGACGTTTTTACGTAGAAGGCTTTCTGACAGGACATACTGGTCCTTGCCCTTCTGGTATTACGTGCTGGACTATCTGCTTTGGTGTTTTGGATGAGGTTTTGGAGTTTGTGTCCTTGGCCCTGTGTAACCAAGTTAGGGCAGCGTTATCCGTGAATAACTCAAATGGGCGCGATTCTAGGTATGGTCTAAATTTGTCCGTAGCCCAAATTATTGCCAGACACTCGCGCTCTACCGCGGCATATCTTTTCTGTGTATCAGAGAACTTCCTGCTTGCGTAGGCGATTATCCGTCTTTCCATAGGTCTGTCACCCCTCTGGAAAAGAACTGCACCGGCTCCTAGCTCGCTGGCATCTGTTTGAAGGCAGAAGGGTTCGGTATAATTGGTTGGGGATAATTTAGGGGAGTCGTATAGGGCGTTTTTGATGTCATCAAATGCCCGTTGTTCGACTTCCGTCCAATCCCATTTCGTTCCCTTTTTGAGTCGGTCTGTTAGGGGCGCAATTGTGTCCAAATAGTTATCAACAAACTGTCTATACCAATTGCACACTCCTAAAAACCTACGCAGGTCCCTTACTTTTTTTGTTACTAGTGTCAGTATGGACAGCATCACTTGTATCGTCAGATATAGAAATAAATTGTGTATTTACAAATTTTCTTGATAAATAAATTAAAAAAATAACAAAAATATCGTGTTTCTCCCTGCCTCCGATGGGCCATTTTTCTCCGACAAGACACACTGTTATATTGTCGATTTCACCGAGTCGGTCGTTCGACAGCCCTACCTGAGGTTTTAAATTTGAAATATTTCAACTAAATTATGAAAAATATTTTTTTACGTGTTGCAATATTCGTAATTTAAATTATCTATTTCCAATACATCGGTGTTTCAATTGAATAAAATATTGTACATTTTAACATATTAATTAACGCTGAAGAATACATATATAGCTGTAATTTGTAATCGCCAATACGTTACAATATGAAACGACGGTCAAATCATAAAATGATTTTAAACGACGAATTATTCAAATCCATAGCTGATAAAGAGTGCGTTTTGAACGGAGTGAAAGAAAAACAATAATAAAAGAATCTCTAAATATGCTTTTGTATCGTTTTATGTACGATACAAAATAAAACGACGGTCAAAATTTAAAATGATTTTAAACGACGAATTCAATCGATAAATATCGTGTTACCTTCCTGCCTCCGATAGGCCTATTTTCTCCGACAAGACACACCGTTATATTTTCGATTTCACGGAATGTTAAATATTTCAGAGGCCTTTTGTGCAGGTTCATAAAAAAACGTGTATTTGACATTTTTTTTCAAAACCATTTAAAAATGTTTAGTTTGGACGGAAGTGGAATAACTTTATTGAAAGATTCAAAACATGATTCTCAATTGGCATCCGAAATTTCATGGTGATTAGATTGATAAATAATTTTTGAAGCAAATTTTAAACTGAAAACTTGTGTAAAAACAGTCCGTATTAAATTAAGAAAATTTAGATAAACGCTTTTGAAAAATAAAAAAATCACATGATGTTTTTTTAATTTTTTTTTCAGTTTAAGCATAATATGTAATAAGATGCACAACGCTAAATTAAAAATTTAAAAGTATTAATATTAAAACATAAAACTCGATTTTATATAAACTTTCATAAAATGTGTTATTTTCAAAGTTCTAATTTCAGATCAAAAATTGGAAACTATTGCTGAATAGAAATTTTAGAAAAATTTAAGCGTATCAGAAAGTTTAACACAAGACAAAACGCAATAGAAAATAAATACCTTTGTAAAACCAATAGATCTTTCGCGTCCCTCGAAATGTAAAACGTAATAATTTAAATTAAATTACTGTTTGTCCACGCGATACGGATCGTGTTACGTTTTACATTTCGAGGGACGCATTATTATTATTAAATCTATATATGTAGCATTCGGAATGAGTTTTCGTATTTTTTGATTTGGATTCATAAACATATTTTTATCAAAGTGGTCACTACAAATATATCTCTTACGCAGTATTTTCGGGCTTAAATTGTCTAAAGCCATGTTTCCTAAATTAAAAATTGTTTTAAAATTTAGTTTTAGACCTTAGTACCTTACCTACTTAAAATGTATAGTTTGTATTTGCATTTTTAACCAACAAATGTAAATTCAATTACTTTAGTAGAATATAAACGAAAATACTAATAAAAAAAATAAAAAAATAAAGAATAAATTAATAACTTACCCGAATGAATAATCCAAGTTTTCATTGAGTGTTCATCGCTAGGAAAATTATGAAAACTTAAGTCGGGGTTATTCGTTTTTGATTTACCACAGTTAAAATACTGACACTTTTGACAATACTTGATTATTTTAATCGTACAACAAAGAATACAACTCGTCAGACTAATTCGTAAAAGTTCTAACTCCAAAAATGCAATTTTTTTTTATGACTTTTTCAAATAAAATGTATGATAACGCATCGTTTAATAGCATGCTGCCTCAAAAATAATAGTTTATTCTTCCATGAAAGTATTTACAAACATACATCGAAAATGTCCCATCTCCATACCTGAATTGTGATGGAAGAAAAAGTTCCATCTCCATAGAGAAATATTTTATAAATATAAAAATAAAAATTTGGGTAGAAAAAAAGTTGATTGTGGGTGGTTGTACAATGTTCCAAAGTCTGCTAAATCCTTAAAACCCCCATGCAACTGTATTCTTAAAAATAAAAACACCAAACTTCAATGTCTTGAAATTTTAGAAACTGATAGAAAAAACTTATTTAAATCATATTGGCAACTTGGTAGTAATGAAGCACAAATACAATTTTTATTCAATTATACCAAAATTGTTCCTACTGCCAGAAAGAGGAGCTTGTCTTTATCAAAAAAAATGTCTTCTATTGAATATTACTTGTTAAAGGATAACACTAAATCAAGAGTTTGTAAGACAATGTTTATTAACACATTTGGGATTGGTGTTAAAATGGTAAGGAAATTGGTCTCAAAACGAAGAATAGACACTGAATTTGAATGCTCTGATAATAATGAAGATGATAATAATTATCATCTTCATTATTATCAGAGCAAATTATTTTGAAATTATTTTGAAATGTCCAATACCGACACTGAAAACTTAAATATTTCTGAAAGAAAATCATTACTAAACAAGTTTTTAGATTCTTTGCCAAAGATGGAAAGCCACTATTGTTGAGCAAATACATCAAAACTTTATTTAGAACCTATTTGGCTGAACAAACAAGCATTGTATAAATTGTATTGTGAAGACTTTTGTGTATCTAACCAAACAACTCCAATGAGTAGTAAACCTGTTTTCGTTATGAGTTTAGAAAACAAGAATATATCATTGTTCACTCCAAAAAAAGACGCATGTGACATTTGTACAGCTTATGAAACTGGCAATCTCTCATTAGAAAAAAAAGAAGTACATGATCAAATGAAGCAGGAAGCCAGGCTTGAGAAAGAAAATGATAACTTATCAATGGATGAAGTATTCACTATGGATTTGCAGTCAGTTTTACTTTGTCCAAAGTCAAATGTCTCTTCGTTGTACTATAAAACTAAGCTTATTGTTCACAATTTTACATTGTATGATTTGAAAAGAAAAATTGGCTATTGCTTTTTGTGGAATGAGACTGGAGGAGGGTTAGCGGCTAATGAATTTAGCTCTATAATAGTTTATTTTCTACAGAAATATGTAATAGACATTGCTCAAGAACAAAAAGTCAAAATAATTTTATTTAGTGATGGCTGCACTTATTAGAATCGAAACGCTACACTCTCCAATGCTTTGCTTAATCTGAGTTTATTGTCCAGAGTTACTTTTATTCAGAAATATTTGCAACGAGGTCATACTCAAATGGAAGTGGATAGTATGCATTAAACAATAGAGAGAAAAATAAGAAACAGAAAAATAAACGTTCCAGCTGACTATGTATCATTGTGTAAAACAGCGTGCATTACTAAACCATATGTTGTAGAGTATTTAACATACAATTTTTTTAAATAATTCTCAAAAATATTGTTTTGTAAAACTATACCTACGTCCTGGTAACAAAAAAGGAGACCCTGTGGTTACTGACATAAAGGCATTAAGGTATGAGCCAAACAAAACAATAAGCTATAAATTACGTTTTACGGAATAAAAATGGAGTGATATTATATTGTTAAGAAATTCTAAACAAGAAAAAGTAACCTTTGACATGTTGCCCCAACTGCACACGAATAGAATTAAAATTAAAAAAGAAAAATATCAGCATCTACAAGAGTTGAAAAGTTCAATGGAAATAGACGACCATTCATTTTTTGATAATTTACCACATGAGTGAATTTATTTTTATTCTAAGCTATACATTTATATTAATAATAATAATTTGAAAGTAAGTTCATCTATTGAATTAAGTTTGCCTCAATGTGATTACTAAGACTGGTGCATCTGTTTTATAATATTTTAAGTTCTATAATAATATTTATGTATTATATTATTATGTACAAGGGCGTCCGCAGGAATTTGTCAAGGGGGGGGGCAAGGTATTTTAATTTTTTAATTATTGTTTCATTATTTGATTAGTGATAAAGTACCTTATTGTTTTTAACGTGTTTTCTATCATATAAGTAGTGAATTTAAAAATTAAATTATTAACTATGTGTATAGTTAGAACATTAGAACTTAATCTTACAGTAGGTATTATTTTTGACTAATCAATGTGCAACTTCAAATTAACAAATGTATTTTTTATACATAAAATGTAATCAGTGACTTGATAATTTTAGGTTACCTATAAAATTAAATGTTTCTAGATTCTATAAAATAAATAAATAACTACCAATTGTCAAACCATTTGGAAATAACTTATTTATTTTTTTAATTAAAAACAAACTTAGCTTATATTGCTTAGAGCTATAATATAACAGTATAGTATATGACCTTTAAATAAATTATTAAACAAATATGTATTCATACATAATATAACATATTAAATTATATAAAATATAAATAGTAAAATTAATAAAAACTTTTAAATTTTAATATTCTAAAATAATATTTGTATATATATACATATAGTATATACCATACTCTATAAGCCTATAACACAATGAAATAAAAAAGAAACATCATGAAGATCAAACTTAATATTAATTACACGTGTTACCTTACACAACTTGGGGTTCTCAGAAAAAAATAATATAAAAATATCAACAAATAATTATAAATAATAAACATTCAGTCATTGAATAATAGTTCCATCCTGCGTGGTAGTAAACCAAATTCATTTATAATTTCTTCAATTAATTCTAATTTATGATTTTTGACAAACTCTTTATGGACAGCTATCATGCATAATCCATTAAGTCGATTATCACCAATAGTATTTCTTGTCCAAGTTTTTACTCTACGCAGTGTACTAAAAGTTCTTTCTACTGAACAAGTAGTAACTGGTAGAGTTAATGCAATAGTTAGAGCAATATGAACTGCTGGATATAAATTTGCTTCATCTAATAGACTTATAAAACTTATGTTTTTCATTTCACATTGACTTATGTTTATATTTTTCCACACATTATACCATAACATACACTCCTCAACCAAATTATCAATTGCATACAAATTATTTATTTCTACTATCATGTTTTTAAATTCATCATGCTACATTTTTTTCATATTATTCGGATGTAAATTTAATAAGGAATGAGCAGCACTGTTTTCATTAGAAAATCTTAGCTTTAATTGCATTATTAAGGAATCTACATATGGTTGGTATAAGGAAACTCTAAAATAATCTTCAGGAGTATTTATTGGATGATTTGAACGATGCTTTTGGTTAGAAACAATACGAGGAATTTTAATTTCTTCTCCAAGCTCATTTGCAACATTTTGAGCCTTTTTAAAAATCTCATGAAAATAATTATTCGCATCCAGGTTGTTAAAAACTTCAATAATTTCATTAATATATTTTCTAGCTTGAGATAAATCTAACTGTACTGCTTGTAATGCATTTGTTATAGGTTCTAGTTGAGCAGAAAATGTTGCCATTATGAACAAACACACTATAAAATTTGATTTAGTTGCTGCACTATGTAACTGAAATGCTTGACTTTTTGTTTGTGAATCAACGCCTGTTTCCATAGATATTATTTCTAATTGTTCAACTATCCCCACAAAATGTTCACTAAAAATTCTTATAGTTTTATATTTTTCTGACCATCTAGTCTCACAAAATAAAGGAATTTTTTCTATTCTTTTTCTTCTTTTAGGACTTGACCTAAAAAATTTAATAATTGACCTGATACTTCCAGCACAGTTTTGAACGTGCTGAAGTTTATTCAAATCATTTATTACTAAATTTAGTCTATGTGATGAACAGTGTACAAATACAGCTTTAGGAAATTCATTTTTAATAATTGCTTGGACACCATTATGAATACCCGACATAGCACTACAACCATCGTATCCTTGTCCTACTAAATTGTTTAAATTAAGACCAGAGTTTCTCAAAAAATTTATTATAGATTTTGCTACAATTGTAGCATGCATATCTGTTAAAGCAACAAAACCTAAAAATGCTTCTTTGATTACAGGGTTTTCTGATTCAAATGAGATGTATCTTATACCTATAGATAACTGTTCTGTACCAGAAATATCAGCAGTCTCATCAGCGAGAATAGAAAAAAATGATTGCGATTTCACTAAATAATTTGTTATTCTGCTTAAGATTATTTTTCCTGCAATATCAATTATTTCATTTTGAACTCTAGCTGAAATATATTTTGAATTTTTGGGGCTTGATTCTAAATGACTTTGTAAAATTGTATCACCAGCTTCTATTCTAAAGTTAATTAAAGAATTGAAATTTCCTTCATTTGATGTTTTTCCACGCAAAGCAATTTCTTGAGTGCCACAAAATAGTATACTTGAAATAATAGGAACAATTTTTTTCCTATTATTATCAATTAGTAACTTATGCGAAGTGTTAATTTTATCAAAAACAGTAGTAGCTTTGTTAGAAAAAACCTTAATGAAATTAACAGCATTTTCTGTGCATTGTAAGTGTGTCTTAGAAACTTTGTGTTCGCATGCTTTTTTGTGAAAATCTTTATACTTAATACATGGTTTTTTTACAAACTGAATTTGTTTATAAGAATTACCATGACCACTAGATGAATGAAATAGAACACAGAATACACAAAATGGACCTTTCATTTTTTGTGAATAAGATAACCATGGTGAATATGTACTTAACCATTCATGCCGAAAACAACGAGCAACTGATGTACTATCTTCCTTGAAACTATATTTAATTTCTGGTGTCCAGATATTGGTTAATAGTTCATGTTTTGTTTTTTCATCAATAACTATTGTACACGGTAGATTAATAAAGTTCCCGATATCTAGCCTACTAAAACTATCATTACCTAAATTACTAGATTTCAATAAATTTGAATTAAATGACATTAATGAAGATGATGTCGTCGGTTTCGATGGTAATTCGGTAACTGGTTGTTTCTCAGAAGAACTATTAAAAATATTATTACTTGATTTATCACTTGGTTCACCATCTTCATTATAAATCTTGCGGGTTTGATTTTGTTCTTCATTTTGTTTAGAATTATTATTAATCTTTTTTTTAATATTAAAAATACTAAACATTATCAATTATCAAACTACACACTAAGACACTAGGACTGGTATACTAATAAAAAGATTAGCTGAGTAGCACAGTATGTTAATACGCTGAGTGGCACAGTATTTATGAATTATGATGTCCGATGGGTATATCGTATATTGTATAAAGCCGGTCCCACACGACTCGTGTTATCGGCGAATATTCGTCAATCGTACTACTTTGCGAGTCGTGTGTGAGGTATTTAATCGTAAAGCACGACGATTATTTTTACTCGCCGAGTCACTTGCGGTTTCCCGTCGGTGTCGGATACAACACGAGTGACTCGTGCTGATAAGAAATTTAATCTTGGATTTCCCCCAAAAATAGACTATTATTTATTGTTAATATCATTATTTTAGCACGACTTTTAACGAGCAAAGTGTATACGATTGACGAATAATCGGCGAGCACACGAGTCGTATAGGAGCAACACAATCACAAACATCGTACATCGTGAGCCGCGACGCCGACGGTCAACTCCATTTGTAGAAATAATATAATTATATTATTATCCGAAATAGCACCGCTGTGTTGTTTGACGTCGCCGTCACCGTCGTCGTCATTCGGGAAAAATAATTAATAACAACTAAAAATAGCTACGCAAAATCCAAATATACCAACATTGATTAATGATTTATAATAATTAATGATACCAATGAAATCACGAGTTCCTACTAAATAGTAAATATTTACATTTAAAAGTCGAAACAGTGCATCGAAAATACACCCATAAAAATCCACATGACATTTGTCGACTATGTGGCACTCAACGTCTCAAAAAATATTTTTAATTTAAAAAAATATTTATTTTATGATATTTTATACTACATAATGGTTATGATAAATTGACCCAAGTAAAAGCCAAGGGGGGGGGGCAGATGCCCCTACTTGCCCCCCCCCCCCTGCGGACGCCCTTGATTATGTATAATATTTATTAATTAATTTAGTATAAAAAGAATTCCTTATACAATTAAAGATTTCTCCTGTTTACTTATTTTACTATTAAATAATTAAATAATATTAATTATGTATTAATTATTATATTTTTATAAAATTGTAAAAAAATTACACCGTAAAAGTCCTATATCAAATTTTTTTTTTTTTATGAAGAAATAGTTCTAAGTCCTGTTACAAGAATGTATCTTATGTTTTGGAGTTTTTTGTTAAAAATAATATTAACAAACCCATCAAATACATTTAAAAAATACATTTATTTTAAGTATTCTTATTTTTGAATCAATAACACGTTTTTGTCCCTCCTGAAAAATAGACAATATGGAGATAGAACTTCTACGAATTAGTCTGACGAAATGTAACATCCATTATTTGAATGACGAATACGACGACTAACGTTCATGATAAAGGCTCATTGACAACTTACTTTGTCTATATTACTACTCCAATATTTGTATTGTTGTTTTGCCTTAATATACAAATAATAATAGTAATAATAAATAATGACTAATAATAAAACGGAATGAATGGGAATATAAAAATAAAAATAAAATGTAAATGGGTAGGTACCGTCATTGATTATAAAAACTATAAATACCTAGTAAATACTATAATCTTACATTCTTAATTAATCTTAAATTCTCAATGGTACCGTTTACCAATGATTGGCATTCTTGTAATAATGTCGAAGAAAAATGAAATTTTTAAATAATAATTACCTACCTATTTAAAAAATGTAAAGACGTACAATTTGTTACGTATATCATAAATAGGGCTCGGAAGTTGTAGGAATTACATACTGTTCTGTATGATCTCAATTTATAACATACCTAGCTAGAAATTTGAACTATACAATTGCGAGTTAAAAAATTGAAAATTGAAAATGCATATTTTGCATATTTTGCCAATTTTAGCTAAAAAGTGCATATTTTATATTTTTTCAGAAAATAAATTGAGAAAAACTCCGTTCTACATCCGTTGAAGATATCGGGGCATACTTAAAATATACTAAGTATAGGCACAAATAGGGGGGGATTTAGGGGCTAAGCCTCCCCAAACATTTCGATAGTCCCTCCAAATATTTCTTACATTTTTTTTTAGCTTTATAATTATTATTACAGTTTATTATGCAAAAATCGTGTTCGTATTTTGAAGATTATGTAATCCGTAATGAACAAATTTTATTTTTCGTGATACTATTGTACATTGTAGACTTAAGTTGTTGTAGCCATAAACCATAGTACCTACCAAGAACTAAGAACACTAAGCATTCTTATCTTATTACGATTATGGAGTGTATGGTGGAGCTCATATTGATATTTGGCTATTATACGTAATATTTTATAAATTATACGCCTATATTGGGCTGTACTATAACAACTAGAGTGCCTTGATAGAGAGAGTGTGGCCATACGAACTGATAAGATTAGATAAGAGATTAGGTCACCATTAGTTGGCTTAACAGACGTATCAGTCACTTCAGATTTCTTGTTTAAATTTTTTACCCAGTTTTACTCACTTTTTAAACACAGTACACACAATATTCATATCAATAACATAAATTTTCTTTACCATATTGTGAAATAAAATATTTTTTCTCAAAATATTAACTCATTGTATTTATGAGTGCCTTAATATATTGATAATTGATGGATTGTCTTTAAGGCAATCTAGCAGTTTTTTTTCTTACTGTTCACATCTAAAAGTAAAAGTGATACATTAGAACAAGATCTATTTACCTGTATAAATTATAAATAAAATAATAAATAAACATAATAACTATACTACATCATATTTTTAGCTTGAAAGCATGATAAATTAGTCAGACTACCTATAATATTTGAAAAATATTATTGTTTTAATCACAGTTATCTATACTCCGTTGAAAAAGAGAAGACACGATACGGCGACCGGTTTTCCTTCGGCGGCGCGCATCCCCCACTTAGTACCTACCTACCTCGATAAACGCACGTATGCTCACTGGCGCCCTCTATCGCCAAGCTCCAGTGACTAAAACCGTTATACAGCGCGCTTCGATTGTTGACATCTGACACCTGACGATTCCTTTGAGGTTACAGCACGTAGTCACGTACGCACGTTGTATTCTGTGTTGTCGTTTACTTTTTGTATTTTTAGGTTAAACACTTTTAAAATCGTTTTTTTTAAAACGCAAAATCTGTTAAAATCATCTTAATTATTTTTTTAAAAACGCTCAACATCAATATGGAAGAATCGCCCGTGAAGAAGAACCCTAAAGGAAAGGTATGTTATGAATTTTTTTTTTTTTTTTTTGAGGTTCATCCATTTTCAAGCTTTTTATTAGATTTTATCCAACAATTTTTTTTATTTCAATTATAAATGACCAAACATTTTATGTTTAAATAGAGTTACCTAATGGTACTAGCTAATATTACATATTTAAACTAAAAAATCATAGTGACATACTGATGATAAAATATGATAATTAACATGATATTACCTACTAAAATTAATACATTATAAAACTTAGGATATTTTTTTAATTTTTAAGATGGGTATAGTAACTTCTTTATTCTAAGCATTAAGTAATAATATTATTTTACTCATGACTAAGTGTAATACATTGGAATAACAACTTTGTAACAAATTGCACTGGCAAGTAATAAAAAAAGTGACCATATTCCAGCTCTGATGTTCTGCAATACAATAATATAAGTGTTTTAATCATTTTAATGTAAAATACAAATAATATATTTGAAAACATATCTAGCTTTATAAAATGTTCAATGTGATCATAAAATTTAAATATTTGATCAGCATTTTACATTTTCTATATACTTATAACTAATTAGTAACTAACATACTAGAAAAATTGCCTTTAAATATTATGTAAAAAACTAAAAACTGTATTTAGAAAAGTTACTTTATTCCTCTCAGTTGAAATTTAACTTAATTTCAACACTTTTCACAACCTAATATGAAGTTAAAACCATCAGTTAAAATGAAAAAATATACAATTTATAGCTTAAATACTTAAAATAAAATGAATTTTATAACATTTCTTTTAAATGTCTAACATTTGTCCAATGTATGCAGTTAATTGAAAAAGCAAAATAGAATACATTAATGACAAAATATCATCAACCCACTAATTATGCATTGATATGTTAAGTAAAATTAGATTCATGTAATATGAACAAGTAGTTATTTACCCTGTATTTTAATACACTTCACATAGTTATAATTTAAATTTAAAATACAATAACTCTTTAAATACATTTTTAAAACTATTGCTCACTATTTAAATCCCAATCACTTTTATTTTTAAATAAACATGCAAAATTTTGTAAATTCACTGTTTTGGGTAATAAAAAAAATTATTGTACTACAAGTAACAAGAATATCATTAGAATTATAGAATATTTCCTATCAAAGGAAATTAATATAAATGTAATAGAGAATTTATCACATTTGTTTACATATCTGTATATACAATTACAAATGATAATTAACAATTAAAAAAAAAAAAAAAAAAAAACGAAATGATTTACAAAACTTATGTTTTAACCTGACCAATTTACAAATTAATAATATCAAAAAAATAATAATTAAGGAAATAATAAAATAATTTATTTTCAGTTTGTTTCTTCTCGCCAGAGGGAGATGATTATAAATGCGTACAAATCGAAACTGGAGGAAAATCCGAGACTCATTATAACGGAAGCTCGTGCAGTCCTCTCTAAAGAATTAGGAATTGGGCAGAAAACAATCTCTAATACCATTTCCCAGTATCAACTGACCAAAACTGTTTCATCACCGAATAAGACCAAAATTTTCCAAAATGTTGTGTCAAAAATTGATGACTTTGATAAAGATGCTATTCGAAGGAAGATTCATCAATTTTGGTTTAATCGTGAGTTGCCTACATTGGACAAAGTACTGACAGTCATCAATGAAGACGAAAGTCTTCCAAATTTTTCCAGAACAACATTGTACAGACTTCTTATTTCTATGGACATTGAATATAATAAACGAGGACGAAATAGTGCATTATTGGAAAAAAATGAGCTAAGAGTCTGGCGTAGAAGATATTTATGGGACATAAAACGCTATCGAGAAGAGGACCGTCCTATATATTTTCTTGATGAGACATGAGTCAATGCTGGAGATGTCGCTAGCAGAGTTTGGAAAGAAAAATCCGTACAATCAAGCCAACAAGCGTTCTCCCAAGGTCTATCAATTGGAGCAGTAACTCCCACTGGTAAAGGAAAACGTCTCATAGTGTGCCATATAGGATCTGTTGATGGATTTGTTCCAGAAAGTTTGTTGTGTTTTGAATCCAAAAAGAACACTCAAGACTATCATGATGAGATGAATGGGAACACTTTTCATGATTGGTTTAAAGATGTTCTTCCTAGACTGAAGGATAATGCAGTCATTGTTATGGACAATGCACCTTATCATTCTGTCAGAAAAGAGAAATGTCCAACTTCAAATTCAAGGAAAGCAGAAATCATAAGCTGGCTTGAGAGTAAAGGAGAAATAATTGACACCACAATGATAATACCGGAATTGTTAGAAATTGTAAAAAGATTAGAACCTTTGTACTCCCAGTATGTGATTGATGAAATGGCTTTAGAACAGAACAAAGTAGTGCTACGGTTACCTCCTTACCATTGCGAGCTTAATCCTATTGAGTTAGCATGGTCAGTTGTAAAGAATCATGTTAAGTCCAATAATAAAACTTTCAAATTTCCCAACGTGCGTAATCTCTTAATTGAAAGTGTAGATAAAGTAAATGCAGATATTTGGAAAAACTTTATCAGCCACATGATCGAAGAGGAAAATATATTTTGGACCTTGGATAATGTTGTGGATGAATTGTCAGCAGAACAACGACCTCTTGTATTGACTATTGGAAATTCTGATGAAGATGATGATTTTGACGATGATGATGGCGATTTGGCTACTCCCCTGTAGTATACAATTATTTAATTAGTATTTTAAAATGTATAAATTATGGATAGTTGATGACAAAAATGACTAAAATTTGCATTTGACGTTTTGTATATAATAGGTATATACTTTGTATATACTTGATATAATTTTTAAATTTAAGTTACACATTAAATTAAATATAGTGTTCATTAGATTATAACTCAATAAACTATAGTACAAACACTACAAACGCTAAAAACTAAAAGACACTAAGACAGTTTGGCAGTATAAAATTGCAAATAGAATAATAATTATTAATTGTGTTAATTATTATTTGATTGATATTTGATATGAACCAATATCTTTAGTTTGTGATAAAATGTTAAATGATAAAATTGTTAAGTGTACACTTACACTACACGACATTATATCCATTATGACAACCTCCCAATTCCTATTTCTATTAGTGGAAGTTACGTCGTTTCGACAAATGACTAATGGGTAATGTTAACAAACCCTGAGGCCCGAATCGTTCTGCCTCATTTCATAATAAAATTCCGATTTCCCCCTCTACCATTATATAATTTATCATTGTACGGCCGTCCCACTCATCTGAGGCTAAATATTACTAGCCTCTCGGCATACTTCGGCATTCATCGAGATCGTTATATCGTTCAACGCATGATAAAATAAACAGGTATGTCAGCAAAAAACGAGTTCTAGTCGAGTTAGCGCAGACATGGCGTCCGGCATGCCCCACTTCTCATTGGCTTAAATATTATTGTGATAATGTTGAATTTCCCGCTTAAATATGAACTTTAACTTTATCATGTAAAAAATAATATTATCATAATCTTGATTAAACAATTGTATTCATGATAAACTATTGTTTTATTATGATTTTGTTTATGTGGCATGCACATGTTAATGTAACGTGTTAAACTTTTACTACTGTCTACTAGATTATTATTTAAAAATGCCTATTTGTGTCTACGAGGATAGTAGGGTAGTATACGAGGGTAGTAAGAGAAAATATGTAATAAAAAATCCCAAAGTTCACCTTCATAAATTTCCTAAGGACCCCAAACTTCGAGAAGCATGGCTTCAACAAATTAAAAGAGGATCTAATAATAAAAATGTTAATTTTGAAACAGGTATGAGCATTTGATAATACCAATTAGATTGAATATGTTACCTATTTACTATATTATTTATAGATGTTGTATGTTCACTTCATTTTTCTTCACACTGTTTGGCTGAAAAGTCTTATGCACAAAAAGTGGGAGCTTATTCTCCGTTATGTCGTAGAAGATTAAAATCAAATGCTATACCTTTGACGTAGGTCATCTTCTTGATTCAATATTTAAAATAAAAACTAAAATAACATTAATTTTTAGTAAATTTGGATTTGAGTATGATGACATTCCATACATGAGAAATAACTTGGTTAATTCAGGTACACCAAATGAAAAAGATTTTCCATCATCTCACATTTTAACCCCTAGTGGCATTTTCAAAGTAACAGAATCAAACATAACGTAATTTTTTTTTATATGGAGTATGTTCTCCTTGTGTGTCATACAATGCATTAATACATTTTTAACAAGATATATTTTAGAAATTCTGTTTCTAGAGATGTTAAAAGTTATTCTGTACGTTCCAATCTATTTGGCAACTTATACGATGAGTTAGACGTCCATCCACTAAGTGAACAATTAAAAACTAATTCAACTGATACAATTCAAAAGTACCATTTGTGTTGCATGTTATATGTGTTCAGTTGTTTATGTTAATTCTTCTAGACTTTTTGTTATAATACATTGCATTGCTTTTAAAATTTGTTTTTCATTTTAGAATGTGTTATTGTGATATACGGATAAAAAGAGAAATATTAAAGGGAAGCTAACCACAAATTTTAATAAAAATACAAATAATATTATATTAAGTTCTGGATTTAATCAAATGCTCTGTTTAAGCTCTATTAATTAATTTATTTTATTTTAGTTAAATTAACTTGCTTTCTGTGTTAAATAATACTTAATAGATAAATAAATAACAAGTATTCATGTTGTAATGCATAAATAATTGTGTTTATTGATCTCAGTTACTAAACATATTGATAATAATTGTATTTATTTATCACCCAGGTACAATGTTTTAACTGTTTTATTATCTTTCTGTAGACTACAAATAACTATTGATACATATAAAAAAGAAAATTATGAACTTAAACAAGAAAAAATAAAACTTAAAGAAATCATTACAGTTCAACAATTAGAAAAAGAAAAATATAAAACATTTTTTGATAACATAGAGTCTTACGTTCACATGCGTATCCATAAAATATTTTCAAAATTGTTTACTTCTACACAAATTGATTGTATTCTTAATGAAAACCAAAAAGTTTATAAATGGACTGCTGGTGATATTGCCGAAGCAATATCACTAAGGAGCGTATCTCCAAAAGGGTACAGGTATTTGAGAGAAAAGAAACAGTTTCCATTACCAGGTATTCAATCATTTTAAATTTCTTTGAAAATTAATAATAGATGTAAAAATTAAAAAACGTAGGTTTATCAACTCTAAGGACTTGGGCTAGTCATTTTTCAGTAGAACCTGGAGTGTTAAATAATGTATTAACATTAATGAAAGCTAAAGGTATTTTCATTATTAAAACTATAATAATAATTTAATTTAAAAATGTCAACGATAATTATTTAAGGAGAAACTCTAACGGATAATGAAAAATTAACTGTTATTTCATTTGATGAAACATATGTTACAAAAAGAATTTGTTACGATAAAAAAAATGAACAAATGATTGGTCCACATAGGTGTGTTCAGACTCTCATTGTTCGAGGTAGTTCTATTATCTAACTGTTAGATTAAAACTGACTATTTGTTAGACTAACATTTAGTTCATACATTAATACGTCATATTCAAATATTTATCAAAATAATTTTTTTAAACAGGACTAATATCACCATGGAAACAACCGCTATTCTATAATTATGACACTCCGATGACTGTAGCATTATTAAATGATATCATAGTAAAATTATATAATATTAGATATAATGTTGTGGCAGTAGTGAATGATATGGGCCCATCCAACATCGGGTTATGGCGAAATTTAAAAATATCTGTTGAAAAAACATCATTTCTGCATCCAATAACATCTCAAAATATTTATGTTTTTGCTGATGTTCCTCACTTGATTAAGTTGGCTAGAAATCATTTTCTTGATAAGTTAATATTTTGTAATGAAATTTGTTTCTTTAAATTAATAATTATGGGTTTTTATAGAGGTTTTGTTTTACCGGATGGTAAATACATTGGTGTCAATGTTATTAAGGAATTGTTTAAAGTGAATGGCAATAATGATTATAAACATGCATATAAATTGTCTGAACGTCATATTATGGTAGAAGGAGCATCTAGAATGAATGTCAAGCTTGCCGTTCAATTGTTTTCTAATAGTGTCGCTAAAGCATTAAGTTTCTGTGGAAATAAAAATATAATTATTGATTATAACTGGAAAGAGGTACAGATAAATTAATAAATAAAAATGATTTTTATATTTTAATCATGTTTAATTTACAAGTAAAATAATTTGTCCACAACAATAATAAAAACCTTTTTAAGTTTCAATTACAAACAAAAATTACATAATAATTTTAATATTTATAGGCTTCAGAAGTGTTTCAGCTTTTTAATGACTGGTTTGATTTGTTGAATACTCAACAAAAAATTGATAACAATTCAGCTAGTTATGGGTTATCTATAGAAATACAAGACAAATTATTAGATAGAATGACTGATTTTGTAACTAATATGAGAGTACATGAAAAAAAATGTTTATTGCCATTCCAGAAAGGTAGGTTCTACAATATTTATTGAAATATGTTAAAATTAGTCGCAATAGTACAAAATTGTAATTCATAGGTATAATAATAACAAATAAGTCATTAAAAGCCTTGCTGAATGATTTAAAGGGTAATAATATATCATATATAATGAATCGAAAAATCAATCAAGATGTAGTTGAAAATCTATTTAGTTTCCTCAAAGGAATATGTGGGGCATCATTCAATAATATTACACCGTTGCAATTTAAATATGCGTATGTAATTAAAACAATTTTTACATTTATATTAATAACTTCCACATAATACGTACCAATTATTCAAATCTAATTTTTCAGTCTCAGGTGGTATATTCTCAGTAAGCATTCGACTGCAGCATACACTGAAAACAGAAATACTGTTGATGGTTTGGAAAAGAGTTTAATTTTAGGTGAAGAATGTCTTTCGAGTAAAATTCTTACACAGTCTGAGGTATTAATGAATGAAACTGACTGTTCAAAAAATGAAGAACTAGCTAGTATAATGAATGTTGAAGGTATACCTACAATTAAAAATGTGAACATGAATATTTTGGATCATCAATTTGAACAGAATGTAAGTGTTTATAAAAAATAATTTTATAAAAATCTACAAACCCGGATTTATTTGACAGTTCAGTTTATTTGTATTTCCTTAATTTACTGTAATTGAATGACTTCAAACTTCATTTAGTCAATTGAATAAAATATTTCTTTTGTTTAGTAGCCTATACAAAACATAAAATAAAAATTAGGCTATGGAATACTCATTATTTAAATTTAATTACTTATTAAAATAAGTCAATGAAAATGTATTATTTTAGATGGGAAATGAAGAATTTGGTGACATAGAAAAGGAATGTGTAGAATATGTAGCTGGATACGTAGCACATCGCTTTATCCACAAATATCCATACCTGAAGGCTGAAGAAGATCAGATTTCATTAGAAAGTTCATGGATTCAACATATGTCAAAAGGAAACCTTACAGTCCCATCACCAACATTAACTAACGCTGCTCATGTTTTGGAAAAATATTTCACAGAATTACATGGTGGTGTATTGTCAAATAAACCCAATATCATTAAAGACTTGACAATCAAGTGTAACATGCATATTATTATTATTACTATTAAATAATATTAATACGCATGTTTTCGAGAGCCAAGCACACTTAAAAATGTAACACGATCACGCTATGGCCAACACCGCCGTTAATGTATTCCAAGAACGCACAATATTCAATTTTATATAAAAAACAACTTAATGAGCAGGGCAAAAGGCCATATGCTTTACTTGTATTCACACACTTGTACGTCGATTAAACAGCTAATAATAAGCAACACTCGGGATACGGGAAGGACCATATGCCTTCACTCACGGAAAAGTTGCCAGATCAGCCGTTAACAGAAAATAACCAGGAGGCAATTAAGAAAACAGCTTACGACGCACATGGACTTCGCCAGAGGGGAATGGGCACTTCGGCTGCCTATATAACCGCCTCCGGGAGACCCCGGCGGGCAGACGTGTCTAGCCATCAGTACAAGCCCTTCGGAGTTCTGTCTTGATATTGTTATTCGCGACTAAAATTATAACTTGTGATTTTTACCCTGTCATTATTGTAAAGTGAATTAAATTAAAAGTGTTTAAACTTATTCAATTGTCTACCGAATTATTCTAACTCATACATCCTCAAGAGTACGATAGGTACCTGTTTTCATTGGGTACCACGTAACAGTGGCGCTGCGGACATCTTCACCTGTGGTCTGAAAACTAAAATATTTTTTTTTCTAAAATAAAAAATTTTGTTGGAAAAACTGATCACTTTTCCTACAAATTCAACTTCAATGAACACCTACTTTTCACCTTCAATCAACACACACTTTTCACCTTCAATCAACACACACTTTTCACCTTCAATCAACACGCACTTTTCAACTACAATCAACATCTTCTACCAATTTACAATCAAAACATGACGACACCAAGAGTAATCTCTGTGTAAGCATAAAATTACTAATATTATAATTTAAGTAACAATCAAGTCAAAGTGTACACTTTAAAACATCATACCATGGTATATTACATATGAGCTGTAATAAGGAATTATTTTGAGAATTTATTGAGAATTTATTATTGAGAATTATTATTGCGATTTATTTATGAATTTTTATTATTGAGAATTATTGAGAATTATTGCGATTTATTTATGAATTTTTATTATTGAGAATTATTGTTGCGATTTATTTATGAGAATTATTATTGAAAAATATTATTACGAATTATTTATGAATTTTTATTGAGAATTATTGAGATTTATTATTGATATTTATTAACGCGTTTTATTATTATTAAAAGATTTTAAAAACAACATCCTTTAAAATCGCTATTATTAAAATTGAATTATTGATTTATTGAGAATTATTATTAAATTATCGCATATTATTTTATTATCGCAGATTATTTTATTATTATGAATTATTATGAATTATTATGAATTATTATGAATTGTTATTGAATTTTATTATCGCAAATTTACTATGTTAAACTAACACAAAATATTACAACTCATATGTATAAAAACGACATTACTGATTTAAATGACACGTCTCCTCTAGAACTAGCTACTCTAGAGTTATCACCAACTAACAACTCCAAAGAAGGCACCCCTGATTTAAACGTAACACCACACGATTTGAGCATAAAAGAAGAAAAATTAAAAAGAGAACATAGAATAAAAGAACTCGAAAGCGATTTATTAATTAGCCCACCACGAATAGTAACTAGGAGCAAAGGCCCAATAGAACATATATTTCTAAAAACACCTAAAAGAAATAAAAGAAACGATAATAATATGTCTACTCCATTAACTAACCCAGAACATCTCGAAACTACTATGCCAGTAGATAAAGCTTTTAAATTTATTCCATATTGTTCGGGAGAAGAAAATTTAACACAATTTATAAACGCATGTGACATTGCAGTAAATTCGGTAGATAGACATAACGTACCTTTATTAATACGATACTTATTAACCAAACTCTCGGGAAAACCAGCCGAATATTTAAAATATAAAGACAACAGTAAATGGATATTTATAAAACAAAACTTAGAAGAATCATTCGCTTCCCACTACTCCATAAACGCGTTACAATTACAAATAAACTCCATTAAAATGAACAACGGCGAAACAGTTAAATCATACACCGATAGGCTAGAGAAATTATATTTCCAACTCACTAATATATGTACTGCAGGAAAAAACGAAAGCGATGCAAAAGCTATAAAACAAACACTAACCGAACAAACCTTAGCAGTATACATTAAAGGATTAATTAAACCGATTAGAAACACAGTACGCACTAGAGACCCAAAAACACTTGACCAAGCAAAAGCAATTGCTATACAGGAAGAGTTAGAATTAGCAGAAGAAACAACTAGAGATAACTTAATCGATGGTTTAACACGAAACACAGAAAACAATTTAAATATATCACCTAATCAAAATTATAATAATAATTACACACAACAACGTAATCAAAATCAAAGAAACTTTAATCCGAGACTAAATAATAATAATAATAATAACTATAATGATCGCGAATATTATAATAAAAATGCGCAACAACAATTTAATAATCATAATTACAATAATCAACCGCAAAATCCTTACAGAAATAATAACGCATCACAACAGAATTATAACACAAACTACAATAATAATAATAATAGGAATAATTATCCACCACAAAACTATAATAGAAGAAACGGTCGGTTTAATCAAAGTAATCACAATCAAAGTTCAACTAATTATCATCCACCGCCTCAGCATAATGAACGGAGTAACAATAATAACAACAGTAGGCCTCCCATACGTAATAATTATAACGAAATGTGTTCTTACTGTGGCAAACGCGGTCACAATATGGACGTATGCTATTCGAGACAAAATGACGCCGCACGTCAAAATTCTAATTCGGGAAACGCCACACCGTACTCGCAACGCGCGCCGCGTACGGTACAACAAATTCAATGCGCGACCGACAATTACGACGAACAGATAATGGACGAACAGTGCGAAACTGTTTCCACATTTTATCAACAATAATCGATAATCATATTACGTGTAAATCGAACGCGTGTAACATCGACGAGTTACATCTGCTCGTTGATACTGGTGCAGATATAAACATAATTAAATTACAATATCTAAATAACAATTTATTCATCGACGAAACTAACAAAATTCTTATACGCGGTATTAGCCAACAATTAATACGAACAATAGGTCGAATTAATATACCAATTATAATTAACGACAAACAGATAAATATAACCTTCGAAGTAGTAGGCCCACAATTTCCTATATTAAAACACGGAATATTAGGAAGAACATTTTTAGTAGAATCAAAAGCAATAATAGACATCATAAATAATACATTGGTTTTAACAAATCATGAAACTAACACAACGATAAAAAATTGTTATAATATAAACGCACGATCAGAGACCATAATTAAAATTCCAATTACAGACACCAAAGTCCATAATAACTGTATTCTAATTAAAAAACAAGAACTATCAAAAGATTTATTTTGTAGCGAAAGTTTAACAAATGTAAAAAATGGTCACGCTTTAATCAGCATTTTAAATATATCCGAAACAAATAAACACATTACCGATTCAGAAATAAATAAATTAATATATAACAACGAAAACGAATACGAATTATTATCATTCAATACATAAAACGATAATTTAAATAGACTCGATAAAATAAAGAAACTTTTAAAAACGAATCATATGACGAAAACCGAACGCGAAACAATTATTAATTTATGCGATAAATATTCAGATGTATTCTATCTCGAAGGAGATAAATTAACATGTACGAATACAATAGAACATTCAATTAAATTAAAACCCGACGCTAAAGTACCAATACATCAAAGACAATTTCGACTTCCATTTGCGCAACAAACCGAAATAAATAAACAGATAAATAAAATGTTAGATAACGACATAATACAACCATCGTTAAGCGGTTTTAACGCACCACTCATTCTCGTAAAGAAAAAACTAGATAATTCAGGCGAACAAAAATATAGAATCGTCGTCGATTTTAGAAAATTAAACGACGCCACTATAGACGAAGTATTCCCACTACCAAACATTAGCGAAATTTTAGATAGACTTTGTAATTGTACCATGTTTTCCGTAATAGATTTAACACAAGGATTTTATCAAATACCATTATCAAAAGATTCTCGCGAATTCACAGCTTTTAGTACACTAGAAGGACACTGGGAATTCAAACGTATGACAATGGGTATGAAACAAAGTCCCGCAATTTTTCAAAAATTAATGACAAACGTTTTTTCTGGACTCACACCATTAAAAGTAGTAGTTTATTTAGACGACACACTAATTTTCTCTCGTTCTCTAATTGAACACGAAAATAAATTATCCGAAGTCTTCGATAGACTACGCTTAAATAATTTAAAAATAGAACCAAATAAATGTAACTTCTTACACCGAGAAATCTTATATTTAGGACATAAAATTACAAGCGAAGGAATTAAACCAGACGAAACAAAAATTAAAGCAGTACTTAATTATCCCCCTCCTAAAAACGTAAAACAAATTAAATCATTCCTTGGATTAAGTGGATATTATAGGAAATTTATACAAAATTACAGCGCTATAGCTAAACCATTAACAACATTATTATGTAAAGACGTAAAATTTAATTGGACAGAGGAATGTCAAAGGTCATTTGATACACTACGAACAGCTTTATGTACGCAACCAATACTAAAATACCCAGACTTTGAAAAGAAATTTTATCTAACAACTGACGCATCAGGACAAGCGCTTGGCGCTATACTATCACAAATACACGACGGAAAAGATTTCCCTGTAGGCTACGCAAGTAGAACATTAAATAAAGCCGAAACTCACTACTCAACTATCGAAACTGAACTTTTAGGAATCATTTTTGGAGTAAAATTTTTTAAACATTATTTAATGGACACGCATTTCATTATCATAACCGATCATAAACCATTAGTTTACTTAATGAATTTAAAAAATCCTTTATCTAGACTAGCTAGATGGAAATACTATTTATTAGAATATAATTTTTCGATTCAATATAAAGCAGGTTCCACAAACAAAGCGGATGCTCTCACTAGAATGTATAATATACGTGAGATAAAAGAAAATACTTACGAAAATTTTATAAAAGATATAAGCACGAAATTAATTACAAATAATAATATAAAAGAAACATCAGACAATTTATTAGATATTCATCCGGAATATCACATCGTTTCAGAAATATCGAAACATTATAATTTCAAAACAGGAATTAATTACGAAATTAAACAAAAATTCGGAATAAATCAATCAATTCCTAACGCTACATCAATCGGTGATATACGCTACTTTAAAAACGACAACTGATTTATAATATTTATGATAACGAAAAACCGAGATAAACAACCAACAACGTATGAAAACATGTACGTTGCACTAGCGAACTTAAAACAATTTTGTATAGAAAACAATATAAACAAACTTGTAATGAATAAATTAGGACAATCAGACAATTTAAAATACGACACCATTAGGTCAATGTTACGGTACATATTTCGTAAAACAGACATAGAAATACACATATGCGCATACAATAACTATACCCAGGAACAAAAATCCGAAATTCTAAAACAATTTCACAATTCCCTAATTGGAGGACACCTAGGTATTAATAAAACACTTAAAAGATTAAAACACAATCACAACTGGATAGGCATGCGGAAAGACGTAGAACATTTCGTTAAAAACTGTACTTCATGCCAGAAAAACAAAGTTTCTAACAAACACACCAGACAACCACTTGCTATTACAAGTACCGCCTCTTCTCCATTCGAAAAAATATTTCTAGACATAGTAGGACCATTACCCCCTACAACCAACGGAAATAATTACATACTAACCATGGTGTGCGACCTCACTAAATACTCGGTCGGCACACCAATACCAAACCATACAGCAAACACGGTAGCTGAGGCATTTGTTATTCATTTTGTCACAACTCACTCCATACCAAACGAAATTGTAACAGACCAAGGCACAGAATTTTTAAGTAAAACATTTACCGAAGTATGCAAATTATTAAAAATAAATAAAATACATACCACCCCATTTAGACCACAATCAAATGGAACACTAGAAAGAAGTCATCGGACTTTAGGCGAATATTTACGACATTATGTTAATAAAAACTTAGACAATTGGGATACTTTATTACCATACGCATTTTTCACTTACAATTCGACAGAACACTCTGTAACAAAATATCAACCTTATGAACTACTTTACGGGAAAAGATTAGAAATCCCCATTAAACTAAAATCGGAACCAGAACCACGTTATAATTATGACGATTATTTATATGAAATGAAATTACACATGCAAGAAGCACATAAAATAGCTCGCGAACGCTTGATAATAAATAAACATAAAACAAAGGAACGAAAACTAAACGAAAATCCATTAGACATAAACATCGGCGATTACATTTTATTAAAACAAAACGCACATAGAACCAAGTTAGAACCACTTTGGTTAGGACCATACGAAGTCCTCGAAATCATAAACGAACATAATATTAGTATTAAGAAGGGTCGTAAGACTATAACAGTTCATAAGAACAATGTAAAGAAATACTTTACAGATCTAACAAATTAAACCATAAACATAACGTTAATATTCACATAATTATTTTACTTATAACTATTAACATAATTATATATTATTTATTATTACAGTGTTATGTTATTATTTATTACTATTATTAATATAATTATTTTCAGATAAGCATTGAAATTCCAAATTCCATAATTTTTGCATATTCATTTTTAACCAAGATTTAATATCATTAAATAATACAATCAATCATACCATCATAGAATACATAAACAATGGCTTCAATAAAACAACAACAATTTTTAATTAATTTATATCAAACCATTTTCAAACACAATCATGATAACCATTACGAAAACGGTAGGCCACGCATGTCATGTTTAAAACATCACATGGACATAGCAAACATGAAATTATATGAACCATTTTCGCCACAGGAAATGCCCGAACTTTACACGCTCGTGAAAAGCATACTATCTAAATATGACAAATACAATAAACCATGTATGTCTATCGCCATGGCCATAGACATCATGATAGAAAACGATACAATAGACGTCATGCAACTATATCAAGCCTAATAATAAAATTAATTTCCCAAAACTTTAATTACTCATTATCAAGCATATTGCTAATTATTTAATTTCAACATCAAATATTTAAATTTCTCCAGATATCTTATCACAATCTTAACAAGCATTCAAGCAGATGAAGCAGATATTCCAAAACATTGTACAACAATTACCAATTCCACAATCTATAACATTTTTCAAAATCAATCACCAACAAATTATATAATATTACTCACAATTTTTGTTATGACTTTAGTTTTATCATTATACCTTATAATTAAATGTTTAAAATACAAACAACACATTAGTCCAACAATAAAACCAGCTTCTATACAACCAACAGCACCTACCAAATTTTAATAACATGTAACTACAAATAACTTCATTTATTATTTCCAGGTAATATCAATCAATATCATTCTTTATAAAAAATATTAAAATTTACATTTCAAACATGACACAAAACAGAGACAAAATTTTCATGACAATTCTAGAAAACGAAATAAGAAATAATTTATATAACGATCCAATGAACGTTTTCCGCTCATTTTCAACGCATTTAACAATAGCCAATCGAAAAATGGAAATAAAATATACCCAAAACGAACTAATCGAAATAAAACATAATCTAATTGATGCAGTAAGGGAATTTACTACCTGTAACGAAGACAATGTATGTTATGGGTTCATTAGTTTAGTAGAATGGTTCGAAAATCCGGAAATTTTTATGTAAAATAATAATAAAATAATATAAAAAAATAATTAAAACAATTAATTTATCCTTAATGTACCTTAATTAAAAAAAAAAAAAAAAAAAAAAAAAAAAAATATTAAACTTATTCGAAATGAATTTATCCTAACTTAATAAAATAATTTAATCCAATATTGGAACAAGAAGAAACGTCCTCATCAAATACCAAAGGAGCCTATATCCTACTTGAGAGTGATCGTAATCCACCAATAACCAACAGAAACGGAAAAATAATAATATATATATTAGTTCTAATCTAAAATTCGTAGTCATAGACTTCGAATTTTCCCCTTTGCTGCATGGAGATTGGGTCCTAGTCACAGGAGCCATGTGCAACAGCCTTGACAAATACCAACCCACAAGGTTGGTAGGGAACCCAATCATTCTCCCAAAACACGGAACACCAATCACCTACCAGGAAGAACACCACAAGCGAGTTCACAATTTCGCTTACAATGTCTTCACATTAAAGAAGAAACGCCCAGAGTTGACGACACTTATTACTCGACAAATATGTGAGGCGGTCAGCTTCACTGCCACTCACAAAACGTCTACTCTAACCCGCTCGCGAATACATACGTATTTGCATGCGGACGGCAAAACTCCTTGTGTTGTGTTCTGGAATGGTAACACAGATAAAACCATACTAGACAGGCTAGGGTTAAAACATATTAAAAAGTACCTGGACATAACTACTGTGCACCATCGTAACGATGACTCCTATGACCTCGTTTTGCGTGATATGAGTTGTAACAATCGGGTAATGTTCACGATACCCATTGGACATTTTGAAAAAGTAAATGGTGGTATGTTGAACTTACTCGAGTGTCACAATTTGATATGTGGACAAAGTCATGAGGGGGCTGCAGATTGTCATGATCCAGTTACAGATGTAATTTATACAAAATGCATTTTCAATTATATTCTTAAAATAATTAAACCTAGTAAGATTTACGCATACTGTAGTGATAAAAAGATTAGAAAGAGAGGAAAGAAAAAGCCCAGGAAAGAAATTAGAAAAAAAAATCAGAAAAGAGAAAAAGGAAAAAAATAGCAAAAGATAATAAAAACCCTTAGGTAATCGCAATAATTAAACCAATAACCATAAATTCCACATAAATCCCACACATTTAAATCATAAATATTACTAACCCTTATTTTAAATTATATAAATTATTATATTATTTTATTATTACTAACACACATTTTAAATTATATTAATTATTATATTATTTTATTATCATTATTTCATTATTACTAACACGTATTTTAAATTGTATAACTATTGTAAAACCAATGAAACTTGTTAATTAACATTAGTATTAAGATTATAACTATACCAATTGTAAACACTTAAACGTTTAAATCACTATGAAAAAAAATTTTTGTAAGGAATGACTTAATAATTTTGTCAACCCAAAATTATTTCTTTAGCGGGGAGGTGTAACATGCATATTATTATTATTACTATTAAATAATATTAATACGCATGTTTTCGAGAGCCAAGCACACTTAAAAATGTAACACGATCACGCTATGGCCAACACCGCCGTTAATGTATTCCAAGAACGCACAATATTCAATTTTATATAAAAAACAACTTAATGAGCAGGGCAAAAGGCCATATGCTTTACTTGTATTCACACACTTGTACGTCGATTAAACAGCTAATAATAAGCAACACTCGGGATACGGGAAGGACCATATGCCTTCACTCACGGAAAAGTTGCCAGATCAGCCGTTAACAGAAAATAACCAGGAGGCAATTAAGAAAACAGCTTACGACGCACATGGACTTCGCCAGAGGGGAATGGGCACTTCGGCTGCCTATATAACCGCCTCCGGGAGACCCCGGCGGGCAGACGTGTCTAGCCATCAGTACAAGCCCTTCGGAGTTCTGTCTTGATATTGTTATTCGCGACTAAAATTATAACTTGTGATTTTTACCCTGTCATTATTGTAAAGTGAATTAAATTAAAAGTGTTTAAACTTATTCAATTGTCTACCGAATTATTCTAACTCATACATCCTCAAGAGTACGATAGGTACCTGTTTTCATTGGGTACCACGTAACACAAGTTACAAGAAAAAATTAAGAATTTACCATCAGAAGTGATGCAATGTTTGATTCGCACAAGAACTTTTATGCGAATGAATAACTTGAATAATTATTTGCTACATGATCTAAAAAAAAATAATAAAAAAAAAATGCAAAAATTCATTACCTAAAACTCATGTTTAATATCAAATTATTAATTAAAACCTTTATATATTATATAAGTTTATTTTATCATGATTACTAGAGCCTAGATAGTAAGAGCACAGAATAGGTGAAATCAGAATGGACACTCTCGATGTAAACAAAAAAACGGCAGCCATTTTTTCAGTGGTCCCTCTTATCATTTTTATGCGTTATCAGTGCTATATCATAGAGTAGATGATATCTATGTTATGACTTTTGAAAGCACAACATTCCACAGGTTGTTTAAGTTTGTGTCATATTTTGTAGTGCATGCTTTTTGCTTTGGCATTTCTATATTTTATTTTATACATTTAATTAAAAAAAATCGAAATGGGAAAAAGTGGGTTTGAATGTATTGTTTCCAATTGTTAAGTCTGTTCGGCTGCTATTATGATGAAATATGTACATTGCTATTGCTCAAATTACTTCTTTTGATGGTAAATAGAAATCTAGTTTAATTTCCCACCAAACTGAATCAAATCCTAAAATAATAATACACACATAGACATTATTAGCTATGAACTAAACATGAGATTAACAATAAATTGAAAATTACATACTTATTATTTTAAAATCTGTACATAGCTTAAGACATTTCTCGTATATAATATTTGCATGCTATTGATACTTGTGTCCGAAGAAACTTCATAGTTAAATTCTGTTCAGTGGTACTTTTTTGAGAAGTTTATTACGTTAATAATTAGTTATGAGTTACATAATATCTAAAAATATATCACAAGCACTGATATGACTTGACTGATAAAAGAACAGCTGTTTAAGGACCACTGAGAAAATGGCCGCCGGTCCATTTACTTAATTTCCTATACTACCCGTGTTATGTTATCAAAGTGTCCATTCTGATTTCATCTATTCTGTGGTAAGAGAGTGGCCAACCCGGTGAATGTTTTCTATTGGTTGCCTGTTATCACTGATGATGGACGCCATTAATCGTCCAAAATTCAAATAATGAATTAAATTGTACATTGTAGAACGTAATGCAAATATAGGTACGTTATAGTATTGTTTAGTTTCAAGACTTTAATAATGAATACTTGAGTTTGCATTTATAATTTTGATCATGTTTGGATATTGTTCTTTCTTGAATTGGCATAGTTGATATTGTTTACGAAAATTCGTTACTTCACCTAACTTTGAAAAGTAAGTAGTTTTATTTTACATATATCTAATCTGTATTCAGTATTATTTTGTCATAATTATTTCATGAAAAAATATTATTGAATCGAGTAGAATGCCTGCTTGCTGTGCTTATGGATGTCATAACCGAAGCGAAAATGGGTTTCTTCTTAAAGTATTTCCCAGGGATAAAGAACGTCGTGCTTTATGGGCAGTAAAAGTTAAGAGGGACAAATGGAAGCCCACAGATAATTCTTATATTTGTGAAGTAAGTTATTAATGCTATTCATATATCATATTTAAAAGAGAAGTTTTAAATTTAAAATATGTAAATAATATTTTAATTTTAATATTCAATAAATATAGTACATTGTGTATAATATTAACTCACTCATTTTTATTTTGCTATTGGTTGATACCCATAAAATTTTATAATATTTACATTATAACAAATATATATATATATTATAAACAATTTTACTGTATCATAAAATAATACATTTTTTAAATTTTCTCTAATAATATTAAACACAATATGCATAAAGTTATATTATTGTACAACTTAATTTTAGTTATTAATTTGATTATATATTGAGTTATTAATTGGTTCATTTAGATCCATTTTGATGATGATCAATGGGAAACAAACAGAGTAGATGGGAAAAAAAAACTGAAGTTGTCTGCTGTGCCTACTCGTTTTTGTCATCAACCACCTAAAAAAGAAAAAAGAAAATCTCCAAAAAAAAAAATTACAACTCACACCAAGTCCCGTAAAAAGATCAAGGAAATCAATTTTAGAACACTCATATGCTTCAGTTAATAAACCTTTCTCTGATAATGTTACATCTAAAAGTTTAAATAATAAATTAACAATTCTAACTGAAAATTTAGATGACAATAATTGTATTAATATAACCAATGATATTGTAAGTAGCAAAACAGAAAATGACTCAAAAGAACAGTATGTTCTACAAATAAATAATTTAAAACAAGAATCATTAAATCGTGCAAAAATTATCCGAAATTTACGTCAGAAAATCAACTCTACTAGTAAAATGAATAGCTATAAAAATATTAAAACTAAAAAAAATAAAATAAATTTCAAAAAAAAATTAACATCTTTTTTAACAGCAAATCAAATTTTGTCTCTTAATTATAAAAATAAGCAAGGCTTTACTTGGTCTAGTGAATAATTATTTATTGTTTTTTATTGCAATGTTATTATTATTATATTTTGATGTTTTATTATGTTGAGATAACTATTTATAAATTAGTTTTTTTCATTTTTCAGCAAATTTATATTGTTATGTATACTGAATGTTTATTTTATTAAACTATACAAATTTTAATTAAATTGGGAATAATTTATTCACTTTAATGGTTATATTGAATGTTGTGTATTTAATTAAACTTATTTATGCCTGATGGTAATTTACAAGAAAGATCAATTACACAATATATATAAGAATAGATATACACAGTTATTATTTTATTAATAGATTTATACTTGCAAATAATGTAAAACATTTATGAACAAGTTTAATGTACAAATTAATATTGACATCTATAAAGCAAAATACAATCAATTAAAAAAAAACTATAATTATATAATTACTCAATTTAAATAATAAAAGGCGGGAAAAGTTTGGACGAAAAATGGCTGCTATCACATCAGTTGGCCACTCTCTTACTATGTATATAAAATATTTTGTTGATAACGTAGAATTGATAATGGGCGCAAGCCGACGGCCATATTGTGCTTATCACAAAGTTGCTGACATACCTGTTTATTTTATCATGGTTCAACGAACGTCTTCGTCGTGATTTTTGATAACAGTGACGAAGTATGTAGTTTGTATTCATTGCGTACTATGATAATTAATATTATTGTAACATGCATATTATTATTATTATTATTAAATAATATTTATACGCATGTTTTCGAGAGCCAAGAACATCTAAAGGTGTAATATGATCACGCACTGGCCAACACACCCGTTAAGGTCTTCCACAAACGCACAATAACATATTTTATATTATTATCTATCTGACCATAGAATAAGTAATTTTATTGTTATTAAAATCATACCATATTCTGGTAACATGTATAATTATAATCAATTAATAAATTGATTAATAAATAATATTCTATATAATACATAAATTGGTTGTATACGCAAATATAAATGAATACGTAAATAAAATATATATCTATATTAATATTGTAACACACACAAACACACATATATTCACATACATATTTATATTATATTATTTTACACGTCTCTAATCTTCAAATGTAAACCATTATTAATTGTAACTCATATCCATTATTACATAAATGTATAATGAAATGTAATGTATTAGTCAGAAACATATCATAAGAAATATTAAATAATAACAGGATTTACCGTACAAATTAAATAATAACAAGATTTGCCGTACAAATTAAACAATAACAGGATTCGCCCTCATTAACATGACCAGTCTAAACATACGTACAGCGCATATTTCCACAACAGTCAGCTTTTCTCGGAGTAGGCCATACGATCATCGTTGTATGGTGAACATACATATCACACAGCAATAACAATCCCACTCACGGGCCCAAGGAGGACTATATAACAACCCCGGATACACACAGAAAAGCAGACGTGTCTAGCCATCAGTACAAGCCCTTCGGAGTTCTGTCTTGATATTGTTATTCGCGACTAAATTATAACTCGTAATTTTGCCTTGTCATTATTGTAAAGTGAATTAAATTAAAAGTGTTTAAATTTATTCAATTGTCTACCGTATTATTCTAACTCATACATCCTCAAGAGTACGATAGGTACCTGTTTTCATTGGGTACCACGTAACATTATATACGACAAAATAAATTTATTTTGTATTTTAAAATGTACATTATATTATTGAATATAATATTCTTAAAGTCGATTGGAAATAATTATAACTATAGTATATAGTATATATACCTCCTTTTTTGTACAATAGTTAGGTGAGGCTCAGCCTCACTTGCCTCCCCTGACGAGCCACCACTGTATATAATAGGTATATACTTTGTATATACATGATACAATTTTTAAATTTAAGTTACACATTAAATTAAATATAGTAATAAAAAGTGATTTACGACCATATATTTGGTCCAGTTACTTTCGATAAAACTCATCCCAGTGGGTGTTAATATATATTTATAGTAATATAGTTCAAGTATAATTTACATAGAAATATGTTAAATGTTCATGAAAATTATACATATATTTTAAGTAAAAATGTAATATTGTAATTTATTCAGGATGCCTATACATATATTTTTAATTATTATTGAAATTATCCAGAAAATGATTCTATTATTGAAACATCCTATAATATATCAAATATATGATATTTATTTATGTTAATAATACAATAATTACTTTGAATAATGACTGAATCTTCATCTCTTAAATTTTCAAATAATTTACGATTAGTAGAATCTTTTAATTTCTCATCCAGTATTTTAATTACATGATCAGATTTATTTTCAAATGTAGCTTATAATGAAGAACAATCCGGGTACATTGTATGAGCCAATATCAACCTAAATAAATACATTTTTTTATTAAAACTGAAAATTCTTTATATGTATTTTCTTACAACCATGTATCATAAATTATCATGCTCAAATTTTACCCTTTAGTGAATATCGTTTTTGTAGTAAGCACTCTTCATGAATTGTAAAAACTAAAATTTTAAAACCGAAGACAAAAGGCAAGAATTGTATTTTAAAGGTTCAAAAATAGATTACAAAAATATTATACATTAACTGAGTTATTTGTACTTACCATAGGCGGAGATCCTGTGAAATATTGAGGGGGGCTCAAATATTTGGTAGTAAACTGACCCGTGGGGTCTTTAAAAACAATCATTTTTACATTTAATAACTCATTAAAATAATTAAAAATTTTCGTTATTATACCTACTAATTAGAATACTCACAAACAAAAAAGACTAAAATAAAATACAAATGCCATTTTCAACTTAATTTTATTAACCTGTAACACTTTTTATCAAATATATTTAAAATAGTGTCATTATTTAACAATTTAGTTTTATCTTTTTCAATATATAAGATTGATAGTTCATTATATTTTTTTTGTTGTATTGATGTCCTTAGGCAAGTTTTTATTTTCCTCATAGCAGAAAAACTTCTTTCGCACGTAGCAGAACTTATTGGTAGTGTTAAAGCTAGTTGGAACATTTCACAAAAATTAGGAAATACTTGAGGTGAAATATTCTTTTTAATATCTTCAATATCGCCTATTTCAGGTTCAACTAGGTAGTTCTTAGCAACCATCATTTCTGACCTTAGACTTTGTTGACAAATATTTAAACCCGGTAAATCCTATAAAGTAAACATTTTATTTATAATTTTTTATATTAATTTAGTACCTACTGAATATTTCTAAAATAAAAAAAAATACCTTATAATGATCAATGAACTGAGTACTTTCATCATAATTTAGTTTAATATATTCATCAACTCCAACAGCAAGGGACAAGATTTCATTGGAAAACCGTTTTTTTAAATTTACAATTATAGATTCAAGTACTTTAAAATATATATTTATTCTAAAATAATCTTCAGCTAAAATAGTTTCTACATCCACTGCTTCAGAAGTTGCACCAGTAGTCGTGCTTACTAAAAACTGTACCAAATGACTACGTTGTTGTCTTTTCCTTTTCGGCTCTAGTTAAAAAGAAACAATAAGAAATATGTTACAATGTTAGTCAATTAAAAAACTAATGAATTTTAGTAAAAATTACCTTTTGCTTGAGATGGTATATCAATTGAAATACCATGTTCTTTGGCAAATGTTTGTATGGATGTCCATATACTAGAAAAACTTTCAGAAGTTCGAGTCTTCAATTGATTTTATTACATTGTTAATTAATTTAGCGGATTTTCCTAATGTGTCATTTTTATCTTGGAACATATTGCTCAGTATATTAATGGTACAGAATACGTGGCTCATGATAAATAAAACTACAACAAATTGTCCTTTTGTAATTGTTGAGAGTATTCCTAAAGAATAAAAATAATGATTTTTAGTTATACATAAATTATAGGAAATATAATTACATAAATTTTCATTGTACATCATACCTATTGCTTCATTAACATCTCTATCAGCTTCATTTTCAATTTCTGTTTTAAGTACAATAAGAATACTTCTGATATATTGTTTCAAAGCTTCGCAGTTTTTATATCTGCAGTTCCATCTAGTGTTACTTATTCGCCCAAAAGTTTTTATTTTTAAGCCCAAACTTTTTTGTAAATCAGTTAATTGGCGATTCTTTGTGGGATGAGAAAAATGAACATATATACACTCAATAGTATTGAAAAAGCTTGAGGTTTCCTAAAAACAAAAAAATTGTAATTTTTATTTACTCATTAGCTGATAAACTAAAAATAAATATTTTATGAAAATAATGTTACTTTAACAATTTTGCACATATCCACAACAACAAGGTTGATTCTGTGAGCCATACAGTGTATAAAAGTGGCATGTAGAAATTTAGTCTTTATTTTTGATTGAACTCCATTAAATTTTCCAGACATCACATTCGCACCATCATATGACTGTGAAATTATTTGAGCTTTTTCGCTTAGTTTACACGTTTGAAGGTAATTTAAAATATGGTCACTTAAAGCTTGAGCATCCTGTTTCTCAGAACAGTCGATAAATCCAAGAAATCTTTCTTTAATATCAAAATCTTTTACATACCGAATACAAAGAGACATTTGCTCGTCTTTATAGCAACTAAAAAATAAAAGTCATGATGAAATAAAAAATAAAAAATTGAATATTGAATATTTTAACATTAAATAAAAGCATTTTATTATTGTATTGTTATATGCATTTCTTACCGTGCTTCATCACATATTATACTGAATATTCCTGGTCCCACTTCTTCTATAATTGAATCTTTAACACTATTTGCACATATATCAATGATTTCATCTTGTATATGATGACTAGTGTAATTAGTATCTTTGTAAATATTTCAGAAAACTTGGGCATGTGCTTAGAAAATAAAACACAAGCTTCCTTAAAATTCCCTAAAAACAAAATAAACAGTTCAATAATAATTTCATAGTACCTATATTTATTTTCTTATATTAAATGATAAAACCTTGATTTAATGATGTTTTGTTTTCATCATGTCCTCCAAAGGCCAATCCTTGAGTTGCTAAATATAGTGTAATATCAATAAGGCTGTTCATATACTCTCTGTTAGCTGCAATTTCTAATTGATGCTGAGTTGTTAGCTGAGTATGAACAGTGCCAGTTTTTTGAACAGTTATATTATGTCCTGACCATTTTGCCATACAAGTCAAGTGAGTTTTTGTACTAGCATGGGCATCAAGCTTTGATTGTTTCCCATTTTTTAAACCTCTTGATCCACATAACTATATGCACCAAATAATTTAGATATTTTTAATTAGGTACCTATATTTTTATAATTAATAAAACATTGAACATACTTTTTTCCAATTTTTAAATCCAACAGATGTGAATGTAGGTTCAGTATGATTGTTTCCAAATATTCGACGAGCATAAAAAAAAATGGCATCTTTATTAATACTGTATTCGAGCCAATTATTATTCACATAATATGACGAATTAAAACCACGTTTTTGAGAACCAAATTTCGTTAAAGGGAATTGCTAAATATTGTTAGGTATATAAAAATTAATAATATTAATTAAGTAGCTACAATGCTACATAATAACAATAAAATAAATAATATACTAAAATACAGATTATTACCTATCTATTACAGGTAGGTAATGTCATGTATAATAAATTTATAACTTACCTTTAGTTTTGGTCTTTTAGGACCAGAATCTAAATCACCTAAATCTAAATCAAAATCGTCGACAATTGGTTCAGGTTGATCAGTAGTATCTGTCGATCCTGTGGGTATCTCTTCAATCGAACCCGGACATTTCGCCGCGACCGTTTCGTCGCGACCGTTTCGCCGCCGGACGTTTCGCCGCCGGACAATTCGCCGCCACCGTTTCGCCGCCGGACATTTCGCCGCCAGACGATTCGCCGCCACCGTTTCGCCGCCACACCCTTTCCCAGCATAATTTGGGTAGGAACTTCTTATTTTTTTTTATCAAAAAATTGATATATAATTACAATTAATTTCATAGGATAATAAATTTAATTTAATATTCATACAGTGTTTTGGTACGAAATGGTGAATACTTAATTTCCTTACATTTAGAATAAAATTAAAAACAAAACGAATTTTTTTTTTCAAATTATAACAAAAAAAATATATATTTTTATTAATATAAAAATTATCACGAATGTCTTTTTTGTTATAATAAAATACCTAATAAATATTAATATTAATGTTCCTAGTTTATTCATACAAAATGAAGATGATTTAATTGATACTTAGTAATTAATATAAAAAATTATCGCAAATGTCTTTTTTCATTTTTGTTAAAATAATAAATATAAATACTTTTTATGGCAGTTATTAATAAAGATGAATTTACTACTCAGCGATATTAATATCACATAATATATCTTCTTTGCAGGTAAATCTTAAGTTAGGTATTTAAAAATTATATTATATTACAATATATTTAATAATTATTACCCATTTATAACCCGATAATAGATATTCAATGCAGCAAAAAAAAAAAAAAACTTTTATAACGTAAGTATAAAACTAAGTTGTTTTATACGTAGTAGGTACCAGTAGTATATATGTACCAATCCTGGACCACTTTTGATATTTATTGATATTTTAAACTTTAAACTAATTTATTGATATTTTTTACTTAAAACAAATTAATTGATATTTTTAACTTTAAAACTAATTTATTGATATTTTTCACTTAAAACAAATTAATTGATATTTTTCACTTAAAACTAATTTATTGATATTTTTCACTTAAAACAAATTAATTGATATTTTTCACTTAAAACTAATTTATTGATATTTTTCACTTAAAACTAATTTATTGATATTTTTCACTTAAAACTAATTTATTGATATTTTTCACTTAAAACTAATTTAGTTGGTATTTTTCACTTAAAACAAATTGTTGATCTTTTTTCACTTAGTTTTTTTTAAATATTTATATTATGGTCTGTGGTCTTTTTATATTAGTTTTTTAAAAATATTTATATTATGGTCTGTGGTCTTTTTCACTTAGTTTATTTTTCTCTAATTATTTATATTATGGTCTGTGGTCTTTTTCACTTAGTTTATTTTCTCTAATTATTTAACATAATTATTTCTAAATGTTTTTGAAATAATAATATTTTTATGTTGAAATTCAACATAAAAATTAAAATTTAGATTTCTGGAGTTCCCCTGTATAAAAAGTCCCCTCAATAATTTCACCATCAATATCTTTTATTTTATAAGTTATAGGAGATGTATACACAATTTCGTTTATTATAAATATTTCACGAGTCCAATTAGGATCATATTTATTGGCAAATTTTTGTTTAAATCTGGTAATTCGAACCCTGTCTCCAATTTTAAATTTAATTTTCTGTTTTGGTTTATTCTCAGAGAATACCTTTCTTAAAACCTCACATTCATTACTCTTTTTAACTTCACAAGGTTTCATTCCAATAGTTCTATGAATGTCTTTAAAATTATATTCATACAACAAGGATTGTAAATTATGTATCCATTTCTTATTGTTTTGTACTTCGAAATGTATTTTCATCTTTCCATTGAGTGTTCTATTAAATCGTTCGATTATTGATGATTTCTCTTCATTTTGAGTATGATACATTTTAATCTCATATTTTTTTAACATTTTTTTAAACAATTTATTTTCAAATTCTAGTCCTTTATCGGTATGGAGTAAAACTGGAGGGTTATGGTTTTGTATTTTAGCTTCCTTTAATATTTTTTCAAAAGCTTTGGATACACTTTTTCCGTCTTTCTTTTTAAGTGGATAAGACCAAGCAAATTTGGAAAAAGTATCAATTACATTTAACATATAAGAATAATTATCGTTTTCTTTCTCATAGTTTTTCATTATAACTAGATCAGCAGCCCGTAGATCATCAATACCTTTGGTAAATATTTTTCTTTTCGGAAATCGTTTCCTTACAGGTTTGTGAAGTTCTTGAGCTATTGAAAGTTTATCCTTTGCCTTTATTTTTTGATTGTTTTTAATTTTTTCTTCATCTTCAAGAGGTTGAATAAATTTACTTTTATTTGTGTTACATTCAACACATTTTGCTGAGATTCTCCACCTACCATTATTCGTTTGAACTTTTTTTGCATCGATATTTTTTGTTTTTTTCTTACATTTCAGACAATGTATAATTTCTTTTAAAATACCATCCATTTCATAATAGACAATCTTAAATTTTATCGAATTTCTCTAATTGAGTTTTGTATAATATCGTATACAAATTTGTTACTTGAAACTAGACAAATATACCAAACAGTACCATCTGATACATCTCCATCAAAATCAATATTCAAAATTACTGTGTGTTTAGAACCTGATATACTCACAGGTTGTCTAGTCAGATTTATAACGAATAAAGGTTTAGAATTTTTAAACTGTTCTGGATCTGTGTAGATTAGAGGGAGTTCTCGGTATGTTTTGTAAAAAACTTTTTTGTAGTCTCCAAGCATATCGTAAATATTGCCAAATTTATCGTTTTTGAAATAGATATTCAACATCTCTTCTGGATATTTTTCTCCGTTTATTTCAAAGTAAATATTTCTAACATTACAGTGATCAAAATTACTTGATTCTTTTAGTTGAGTATTTCTGTTTGTTTGTAAACCTACAATCCCAAATAAAGGATCATGAGAATTTCTATACATGTTTGTAATATCAAGAGTACACTTCTTTCCACTCAATTTTCTTACTTCAATACATTTAATAGTTTTAAAATCCAAGAAATAATATTTTTTTTCTGATAATTCAACCAATTCATTTATTAAGAGGGTTTTAATCATACTATCATATTTAACTACACGAAAACTAATCCTAAAATCCTCAATAATAATTTTTCCATCTGTTGGCATTTTTTTATCAGAATTTTCTTCTTTGAATAATGCATCATGATCATGATTTCGAGTAAACTCTAATTGAATGTCTCCTTTGTAAAGTGGATATGTTATATCCTCAAAAAAACCCAAACCGAAATCAGACAAATTGCCATAAACATGAAATTTTCCTCCTCCTTTAAATCTGGATTGATATCCTGAGTTTATTGTAGGACCATGGTTATTATTTAAAGCAAAACCAACAACCCCTTTCATATTACTTGTTATACCAGGGTTTTCGATTTCCTCAAGTAATGTTCCATGTTTTTTCAGTTGGATGTTGGAAAACAGTTTGCTTGGAAAACCATTCTCTAATTTTATATTGCTATTAAGTGGATATTCAGTATCGTCTAGTTGTACAACTTTTCCGGAAATGTTAAATTTTGTGGATTTTAAGTCTAGAAAACAATCACTTCCATCTATTGAGAAAATTGTCTTCCTATTTTCAGTATTAAGGTTTAACACAGAAGTTGGGTTGAAATCTCTATATTCAGCCCGGATAATATTATCATCATACTTTTCAAAAATTTTTTCCATTTATTATACATATATTTTTTTTTTTAACAAAAATTCTAAACCAGGCGAAAAATCCGGTTTGAAAAAGAAATTCTAAACCAGGCGAAAAATCCGGGTTGGTTAGAATATTGACAACCAGGTTTATATTCATTAGTTTGTAATAGTATAAAAATTTTAAAGATTTTCTCTTTAAAATTAACAATACATTGTATTATAATTTTTTATAAATTCCAAACACAAATGACCACAAATAGGTGGATCATTATCATCTTGGTATATATTCGTTGATATTAGTAGGTTTTTTTTCCCTAAATATTTAACAAGTTCTGTAGGTTAGGTTAGGTTAGGTTAGGTTAGGTTAGGTTGAAATCTCTATATTCAGCCCGGATAATATTATCATCATACTTTTCAAAAATTTTTTCCATTTATTATACATATATATTTTTTTTTTTTTAACAAAAATTCTAAACCAGGCGAAAAATCCGGGTTAAAAAAGAAATCTTAAACCAGGCAAAAAATCCGGGTTGAAAAAAGAATCTTAAACCAGGCGAAAAATCCTGGTTAAAAAAGAATCTTAAACCAGGCGAAAAATCCGGGTTGGTTAGAATATTGACAACCAGGTTTATATTCATTAGTTTGTAATAGTATACAAATTTTAAAGAGAAAATCTTTAAAATTAACAATACATTTTATTATAATTTTTTATAAATTCCAAACACAAATGACCACAAATAGGTGGATCATTATCATCTTGGTATATATTCGTTGCTATTAGTAGGTTTTTTTTCCCTAAATATTTAACAAGTTCTGTAGGTGGATTAAATTCTCCATATGAGTCGAAATAAATTTTTAAATTTCCTTCTTTTATCCATGCAACCCAATGTGAACCTTTCTCTTTAGAATCATTTAAATTTAATATACCACTTTCATTTGTCCAAGGTTTTAAATGTAGTTCGTTTCTCATGAAACACCCTCTAAAATATTTATTTTTTTCTGTAAATTTTAAGATATCAAAATTAGTCAATGCTTTTTCCCCATATTTTTTAACAAGGAAATTAACAGATAGATCTACTTTTTGATTGTTTTTTTTTTCTCTTCAAACCTGAGCCAATATGTAATGTTTTAACATTTTTAATAATTTTTTCCAATTCCTGATTGTGTCGAATTGTTTCTTTTTCCATTGCTTTTTTATGTTTAGTTTCTGAATAACTATCCCAAATAGCAGATCCTCCTTGAGCTGCAGCAGCAGCTGCTGCAATTCCACCAAATAAAAGAGGAAGAAATCCACCTTCTTTTATTTGATTAAATTCCAATTCTAATCGGACTTCTTTATTTTCTTTTTTGGCTTTTTTTAGCATATTTATTTGTGTATTGGTTAAATTACATAGTTTTCCCTCACCTATTTGATAAGGTTTTAAAAGGATTGTAACATTTTTTTTCTGTTCATGAGCCAAATGAATTTTCTTATTTTGATAATCATTTAGTTTAAGTTTCATTTATTATACAATTTCTTTTTTTTTTAAATTAATCCCATCCCTAATTTTCGTTTTGTTTTCATGATGTTTGTTGTAACCCATGCAGCAGATTTTTCACCTAAAGACACATTTGGATCTGAAAATCTTTCCCAAGCCTTATGTTCTAAAATCAAATCAGCTTTATGTCTAGATTTAGTATCTTTATTTTTTTCATAGTAAATATCGTGTTCTTTTGCTGCTTCATCCAGTTTATTAACAGGTTTTTTTTATTTTTCTTTAATTTTGTACCTGGACCTAAGTAGTTATAAGTAGGCCAATGTATTTCAGGTATAAATTTACTGTTTAAAATATGATTGACAAGACCTTCCCCTTTAATTAGTTTTTTTGGCAAACATTTTATAATTTCGATCAAATACTCTGTACTTTTTGGAGAATCAATCAACTTTTCCATTTCATTTTTGAAAAAGGTTACCATTCCTAGTTTTTCATTATGAAAATTATTATTTCCTGCTCTTTCTTCTTCGGCGATTTTACACAATCGATTTATTATTTGGTTTAAATTATTTATATACATATATTCTACAGGATTTTCGTTGTAATATTTTAAACCTTCTCCAACATGTTCAGATGGTTTTTTCATTTCATTCCAAATATTTTTAATTATAAGATTATATTTATTAGAACTGGATGATTTTGGTTTTCCTGTTTTTTTATCGTTTTTTTGATATATCGAGTCGGTTTCTAATAATATTTTTTTATATGTTTTTAAATCCTCATCTGTATACGGTAATATAATATTATTTGTTTCATCCCATAGATTTGACTCTGTTAACAAGTTCCACAATCCTTCTGTTCCTGTATATTGATTCTTGTTTAAAATAATATCGTTGCCGTTAAAACTTATTGCGTATTTTCCAATTGCATGACCTTTTTTATTGGTAGTTTTATTATCATAAATCCAAATTCCAAAAGCTTTATCTCTTAGATCTATGAGTTTCTGTGCGGCGATATTGCCTAGATGTGTTGTTTTTGGTGTTTTTATTGTTTGATTTTCTTCATCTCTTGTTGGTGTTTGAAAACTTGATATCATTTTCGGTTTGTTTTCTGTATGGATTGGTTGCTCTATTAATGTTGATGTTTTTACAGGTACCAATTCTGTCTGTGAATCAACATCTGTTTTGTTTACAGCATTTTTTATGTCTCTTAATACTTTCACTACAGGTTCGAAAGCTTTTTCTTTTCTTATTTCGTTGTTGATTTCTCTTTGATTTGCATTTTTAAAATTATTTTGTAGTTTTTCTCTAATTTTTAATACTTGTTTGGTTTTCTCTATTTTTTCCTTGTCCTTATCATTATTTAAAGTATTTTTTTAAACATCTCACTATTTTGAAGACCTCCTCCTTTTCTCATTTGTTTTGTAAGATTATTCTGAATTTTTTTATTATCACTATCATTCATTTATAATAGATATATTTAAAAAAAATATATATCTAAATTATATTACAACATAAACATTTTACGTAAACCTAAACATAAATGTCTTACGTAAACCTAAACATAAACTTCTTACGTAAACCTAAACATAAACGTCTTACGTAAACCTAAACATAAACGTCTTACGTAAACCTAAACATAAACGTCTTACGTAAATTTTAACATAGTTTTTTCTCTAGTTTATTATATATATGATTATCTATAACATCCAGAGAAATGTATCCATATTTTTTTTCCCCAACAAAGTGCACAAAATTTGAAAAATTTTTCTTTAGATAGAGTTGAACTATAAAAACTTTCCCAAATTTTACTTACGTAGTGTTTTTGTTGTTTAAAAATAAACAAAAAATTTAAATTATTCCGTATCAATTTTAAATCACTCGAGCTAAAACAATGAGTTAAATAAATACAGGAAATATTTTTATGTCTGCCTCTGACAAAATATTCCTTTACTAATGATTGATCTTTTTCCAAAATCCAATCATCAAAAACAACTAGACTATTTGTTTGACATTCGTCGACAGGTACTATATCTTGATCAGAGAAATGCGAATCAATATTAAAATTAATATCAAATATTTTTTGTAAACATTTATACTCTGGTTGTTCAAGATTTTTTGAGAACACATATAGATGTTGATAATCAACCCAATACTCTGTTATAATATTCCTTAACAATGTAGTCTTACCAGAACCAGAACCTCCAACAATTAAACATCGAATAGGAACAGGAAGTAAAGAATCGTTTTTATTTAGAGTTTCGGTTTCAAAAGGATAAAGCTTGAAAATATATTTTTTCATATTTATTATAGAGTTTTTAAATATTCTTGGAATATTTAAAAGAATATATAAACAAAGGTATTTTACTCAAAAATGACTAAATGTTTTGAGTAACCATTACTCAATTTTTCCAAACCTTTATAAATTAAAGTGAACTTCACTGGATTCGAGTTCATTTCTTCAATATCATTAACTGTAAATATTTTAGAAAAGTGGTCTGGTAAAATTACTTTTAAATTATTATCTAAAATTACTAATAATTTTTGCCCATACTTTGTTATAACAATTTCAAAGTTTGTTACCTTATATTTTTTTCCAAGTTCCAAGTTTTTTAATGAGATGAAGTATGTGTTTGAATTTAAAAGTGTTTTATAGTTTTCCATTTATTATACATTTTTTTTTTAAATACAATATGCATATTAATGCATATTGATGCATATTGATTTTTTAAATTTTTTTGAAAAAATTCTTAATCCGGATTTTTCATCCGGGTTGGTTAGAATATTGGCAACCAGGTTTATATTCATTAGTTTTAAAGACTAAAATGAAGCAGAAGATTTTCAGGATTGGTTAACTATTTTTTCTGTTGAGGTCTAATAAATCGAGATAAAAAATTGGATCTTTGAGTAGGATAAATTCGTTTCCATTTTGATCGAAAATACTGATGTTTATAGTTTTAATTGTTTTTAAGCTTACAGGAACATAAAATATTTTCTCTGGTCTTACAAATATTTTATTAGAATCAAATAAAAACACGAATAAAAGTTCTTCCTCTACATGGTGAATATTATTAACAGAGGAGAACGATTTTTCAATTATGTTGCAATGAATTTCTAAAGGTGTAATAATTATGTTTTCATATATAGGTGATAAACCTATATATGATCTTATAGAAAAATTTTTCTTATTTATTCCAAAACATTTGTTTAAATTTTCATCAAGTTCGAAATATTTATCAGATTCAATTAATATGGTACAATTATTTAAAAGAGATATTTTCATATTTGTTGGTATAATTTTATTTAATTCTTCTATTGTATAATAACCAGATTTTATATTGTATTCCGTGTTATCCATATAAATATTTCCCTCTAATATCCACATTTTATTGTTTATAAATGTTGATGTTTTATTACCAATATGAGTGATTTCTACATTAGAGTGTCGTAATTCATATTGGTAATTTTCCACTCCTAAAATCTCTTAAATAATCTTCGAATATAAAAGAGATGTTTGAAGTCAAATGTATAATATTATTTTCATCTAATTTAATTATTGTTCTATTATAAGTGGTATTTTTATTTAGCTCATGTTGAAATTGTTTTAAAGAATAAATGCCTTTTTTTATCACAAATTCTGTGTTTAAAATTACAAATTCTATTTTGTCTTGAAGTTTATATTCTTTCGTTTTAATAATACAATCTCTGTCTAATCTGATAACAGGAATATACCTGATTTCTATTTCACTTATTTTTGAGTAATCTAATTTTATATACTCTAAATTCAAATATTTACAGAAATTCTCATCTAAATGATAGTAAGTATTACATGTTATTTTAACTATATTTTCCTCTGAAAGACTTATCACAACAGGATTAATTTTTTTGTTTAACTGGTGAATTGTATATCTGCCTGGCTCCACAGTAACTATTATACCGCCAATTGTAATTATACAATCTGTTTCAATTCTGATTAAATTATGTAAACCAGTAAATGTTAAAGCCTTAAGTCCTAGTAAAAAATTACCAGAATTAACCAAGGGACGTTCTAAATGTATACTATTATTTTTAATTTTTATTAAAACCATCTATTATTTATAATATATAAATATTATTAAAAAACTAATATTTAAATAGTAGATAAGTAAATAAATAATAAAAAAATAATTAATCTAATATAATTATTATTAAAAAACAACTGAGTATTTAATTCGAAGGATGACCTACTTTCGTTATCTTTTGTATGACGTCATACAAGCGATAATTACTCAGTTGAGTTAAAAGGAAATAAATGTAAATGCAATAAATCGACAATCACCGCATAAAAAAAAAAATTGAAAAATAAAAAAATATATCGTATAATAAATGACAGATATGAATATGAATATGAATATGAATATGAATACTAAATATCATCCTAAATACTGTGTAGTTTGTGACACAAATATTGCCAAACAAAAAAACACAAAAATAATGATCCTAATAATACAATTACAACAAGGATTCGTAAGAAAACAATAACAACAACCAAGAAACTTAAAAAACAAAGAGTACCTAAAGACCATAGAGTTTTTTATAAGTTCAGTGAAAAACTCTTTAATAAATCCAAAAAAAATCGATCTGTTATCTTGGAAAAAGATACTGCCTTTAACAGCAGAGTTAAAACATTCACAATTAATAATAATTTCGGGTTCAAAGATACTATAAAATTTATGAATCATGTAGAAAGAATAGTTTTAGGTAATATTCAAGAAGGATTAAATAAACAACATTGTTTAAAAGTAAATTTTATTTTGCATTGTATACACCAGAGAAAAATTACTGGTACAGAAACCATGGAGTATAAGGACACACATTTTAAAACAAAGAATAAAATAATATTGAAAACAACTGATCGAAGTGATTATTATCTTGGAGTGAAAACAAAATTAACGAATGAAATGCAAGAGTTTCAAATTAAACAATCACAGTGGTGTCTTCAAAAAATTGTATCCTTGGAATTGTGTATCAATACATTTATACCTCTAAGAGGTGCTTCGTTAGGTTAGGTTAGGTTAGGTTACGGATTATTTTCTAGAACGGCTCCAAATGTGCGTCAACTGAAAAGGCAATCTGCATTTGGACAATATTATTTCAAAACAAACAACTTAAAAAAAAACCTTATTTAATGTAGTTTTAATCACCTCGGATTAAATTTATCGAATCCATTACGCCGCACCCTGTACCTCTAAGAGGTGCTTCGTATATAGAACTTCCAAAATTTATTCAACTTAAACGTGCCGTTATAAATGTGAAAAATGAGGATAATAAATGTTTTCTTTGGGCCTTACTTTCTGCATTATATCCAGCTGAACATGATCCGCAGAGAGTTTCCAAATATAAAAAATGGAAAAGTGTGTTTGATAAAGAATTCAAAGATATTGAATTCCCTGTTAAATTAACAGATATACATAAAATAGTTGATAGATTGAATATTTCTATAAATGTGTATTGTATTGATGAGTTCAAGCCAGTAATTATTCCTCTTAAAATAACTAAAATTGAGAAGGAGAAACATATTGATTTGTTGTACCTTAAAGAGAAAAATAATGAGCATTTTTGTTGGATAAAAGATTTATGGAAACTAGTAGGACATGATCAAATTTCCAAACATGAACATAAACGTTTTCTGTGTAAAATGTGTTTAACCAGTCATAAAACACAAGATAAATTAAACGAGCATAAAACTTACTGTATGTATAATAAATGTACCAAGGTCGTTTTACCTGAACCTTCCAATAATATTGTTCAATTTTCTCATTATAATCATTATTTAAAAGTACCTGTTTCGATTTACGCAGACTTTGAGTGTATGTTAGAAAAAATACAGAATTGTCAACCTTGTGATAATACTTCGTATATAAACCCATACCAAAAACATACTCCTATAAGTTTCGTATTTTATATAAAATACTCAGATGGGAGTTTTAAGAAAAGTGAAGAATACTTTGGATTGGATGCACCTAAGGTATTTGTTCAAAAAATAAAAGAAAAAGCTCTTTATATTGCTGAAAATTATTTAGATTTAAAAGTTCCTATGAAAGAGTTGACTAAAAAACAATGGAAAAATTTTAAAAACGCAAAAACATGTCATATTTGTGAGAGAAAAATGGAGGATATACCTCCACAATTGTTACAGAGTATGAAAAAAAAAAGGAAAAAAAAAACTGAAGTCAAAAATAATATGAGAAAAGTTCGAGACCATGATCATTTAACTGGAAATTATAGAGGAGCTGCACATTCTTATTGTAATTTAAATCATCAAATTCCTAGATTTATTCCTGTTTTATTCCACAACCTTTCAGGTTACGACGCACATTTATTTATAAAAGAATTCAACGGCGATAATCAAAGAATAAACTTGATTCCAGATAATGAGGAAAAATATGTATCTTTTTCAAATATTTTGGACTACCAATCATCTGCTTGTATGAAAAATAAATGTTTGAATAAATTCTGTAAAAAAAGTACAACAAATATTGTCTGTAAAAATCAAGTCGAGATAAGATTTTTAGATTCATTCAAATTTCTATCTTGCAGTTTAGATGAATTAGCTAATAATCTAGAGAAAAACCAGTTTAAAGAACTCGGAAAACATTTTCCAAGAGAACATCTAGATTTAATAACTAAAAAATTATCTTATCCTTATGAGTATATGGATTGCATCGAGAAGTATAGTGAAACATGTTTACCTCCCAAAGAACTTTTCTATAGTTCTCTTACAAAAAAACATATAACAGACGATGATTATAAAAATGCTCAAGAAGTTTGGAATGCATTTAATATACAAAATCTCAGAGAATTTACCATGTTGTATAATAAGATAGATGTTTTCTTATTAAGTGATATTATTGAAAATTTTCGTCATCTTTCTTTAGAAACTTATAAATTAGATCCTTTGTGGTGTTACACAACTCCAGGTTTTGCATGGAATTGTATGCTCAGAAAAACAGGTGTAAAATTGGAATTATTAACAGATTATGATATGCATTTATTCATTGAGAAAGGATTGAGAGGAGGGATGACTCAATATAGTGTTAGATATTCTAAAGCAAACAATAAATACATGATGGAAAAATTTAATAAAAATAAAGATTCTGTTTATTTGGAATATTTGGACGCAAACAATCTTTATGGATGGGCAATGTCTCAATCCTTACCTTCTGGAGGATTTAAATGGATTGATCCAGAAAAAATAACAGATATATTAAATCTTAGTGTAGATTCCTCTAAAGGATATATTTTCGAGGTTGATTTAACTTATCCTCAAGAACTTCATGATAAACATTCAGATTTCCCTTTTGCTCCAGAAAATCAATTCGACGGTGTTCCATTACCTAAACTTACTCTAAATTTATATGATAAAAAAAGTATGTCGTCCACTACATAACATTACAAGAATATATTCGTAATGGTTTGAGAATAGAGAAAATTCATAAAATATTGGAGTTTGACCAATCTCCTTGGTTAAAACCTTACATTGATTTAAACACAAATCTTAGAACAAAAGCTAGAAATAATTTTGAAAAAGATTTCTATAAATTGATGAATAACAGTGTTTTCGGTAGGACAATGATGAATGTAAGAAATCATGTTGATATTAGATTAGTAACAAATGCTTCGCAATTAGAAAAATTAGTTGCGAAACCAAATTTCGATAGAGCTACGATTTTCACAGAAAATTTAGCTGCAATACATATGAAAAGAACTTCGACTAAATTGTTTCAGCCAGTTTATTTTGGGATGACTATATTAGACATTTCTAAAAAATTAATGTATGATTTTTATTATAATGTTTTGAAGGAGAAATACGGTGATAAAATAAGATTATTATATTGTGATACAGATTCTCTAATTATAGAAGTGAAAACGAATGATTTTTATCAAGATATGAAAAATGATATAGACCATTATGATACATCTGATTATCCTTTGGATAATATTTATAATATACCATTAGTTAACAAGAAAGTTATAGGGAAATTCAAAGATGAGCTTAAAGGTAAAATAATGGCTGAATTTATTGGTCTACGATCGAAATTATATTCCTTCACAGAACATAGTACAGGGAAAGAAGTCAAAAAAGCTAAAGGAGTAAAAAAATGTGTGGTTGATAAAGAAATATGTCATAATGATTTTAAAAAATGTTTAACAACTCAAAAATCTCTAAGTGTTAAACAAAATATTTTTAGAACAAAAAACCATGACATTTGTACAATTGAACAAAATAAAACAGCACTCAGTGCTCATGATGATAAAAGATTTATATTAGAAAATGGAATTGATACTTTAGCTTTAATAAAACAGGAATGTCTAGAGAAAACTTCATTGACCATATTAATAATTTAATCAAAAATAATAACTCAAAAAAATAGAGAAAACTAAACTAAGTGAAAAAGACCACAGACCATAATATAAATAATTAGAGAAAAAAGTAAGTGAAAAATATCAACAAATTAGTTCTAAGTGAAAATTATCAATTAATTCGTTTTAAGTGAAAAATACCAACTAATTAGTTTTAAGTGAAAAATATCAATAAATTAGTTTTAAGTGAAAAATATCAATAAATTAGTTTTAAGTGAAAAATATCAATAAATTAGTTGTAAGTGAAAAATACCAATAAATATCAAAAGTGGCCCAGGATGGGTACATATATACTACTGGTACCTATGTATTATACGTGTTTTATACTGTACTGCATTATATGTTCCAACCCTGATACACTTACATTTTTAAAAAACTACAAAATTACAGTTGATACTCATGATTTAGTAGTTACCAAATTATATAATAATTAAATTTACAAACATAGAAAACTAGGTTAAATTATATTATGATACATAAGAAATTATAAAAAGGGGTTCTTCAGTGGTGATTGTATTTATTATTATTATTTGTATTTATTTTGTATTATATTTATTATTATAATTATGTTCAAAGTAAATCGTTATATTTTAACGCGTAAATTTTTGATTTTGTAAAAAAAATTTGATTGAACAGATCACGGTATTTTTTATAAAAGTTGTAAGAAAAACTTATAGACAATCTTGTAGTTAATTTTCACTTCTTAACTATGAATACAAATTTTTTTATACATTTTCAATTAATTATAAAATAATTTGAAAATATTCTTGATTACGACCAATTTTTGTCAATTTTTCAATTCAATTTTCTAACTTCAATTGTTTATAAAAAAAAAATTGTGTTTATGTATTTGAAACATTTTTTTGTTCAATTTGTTGAAAGTTTCAAGTTTCTACGACTTTTACTTTTTGAATAAGAACAAATATCAAAAATCGTTGAAGGCGGTAAAAAATTATTATTTTACGCTGCAATTGCGTAAAAATTTAAATTTCAAACACTCATAAAATGTTTTTTTGTTAACCCGGTAGAAATTGTATTACATATAATTAAAGGGAATCTTATGAAGAATATTGTATCAAATTTTCAATTCCTAACTTTGAATCCTTAAAATTTTATGAATTTTAAGTAATTCGTTACCTATACCTATAATACTGTTATAGTATTACGACTACGTCGTGTGTGTGTTTTGATATATAATATAATCTACACGATTTTAAATGTAACGTTTGTGTGTATGTACACTAGATTTTGAGTTTACGTGTGTTTGTGTTTTGATACCTCAACCTTGGCACGGTATTTTTTTGTGTTTTTGTGAATTTCAACTTAAAATATAAAAATGTTTCCTGTGTGTCATCTTAATTAACACATTTTTTTTGTAGATTTGTACATAGTATTTCGCGTTTACATGTGTGTGTGTTATACCTATACTTTTATAGACTTATGTTATACATATAAAACTATAAAATGAAAACGTGACTGACTAACTGATCTATCAATGCACAGCTCAAACCACTGGACGGTTAATCGGGCCGAAATTTGGCATACAGATTATAGCTATTATGACGTAGAGAAAGGTTTTTTTTTAATTAACCTACTAAAGGTGTAGTGGTTTGAAATTTTTAAGAAACCGTGTTGTACGGGAAAAATATCGTGAACCACAAATTATATATTATAGCAAACAGATAATAAATAATCCCGATGTCGGCCGTGTTTCGTACACGCATCATGCGAACTCACATATGTTTTAAGCCTTTGCAGCTAAAACTTAGCAGTTAACGCAAGCGAAGCCGCGGACAAAAGCCATAGTTAATATAATAATAATTAACTTAATTAGTAATTAATATATTATATAGGTACCTATATAATAATATATAAAATATTTTTTAAACAATCTTAAATTAAGATTCTTAATAAAGTTGTAGTCGTATAGGCGTAACTTGGAGGGGGCGAATGGGGGCAACTGCCCCCACAGCCTAAAATTGGTGGGGGCATTGCCCCTACAAACTGAACTATAATATTAGTTAATTTCAGGCTGTTCTGAGGCCTATAATAAATAATAATACCTATAATGACGTATATAAGGTATGTAAAAGTTCTTTATAGATTCTTCAGATAATAGTATCGTTGAAATATATTTTTCAAACAAAGAAAAAACCTATGTAAGCCCTGAGTATCAAAACATGTTTTTAAATTTATTAAGTAATAATATTTTGTCTCAAATTATTGACTTGGTTAAGAATGCTGGAATGTACAGTGTAATCATGGATGAAACTCAGAATTTACGAAAACATGAGCAAGTATCTATCGTGCTTAGATATTGTGATGAGAAATTAAATGTTTTTGAAAGTTTTTATAGAACCGATTAAAAAGGATTTTTATAGAACCGATAAAATGGACAGAGAGTCCCTTTCAAATCGATTAAAATACACTTTATCGAATTTGGGTTTAAAATTGTAAATATTAGGGCCCAATGGTGCTGCCTCAATGCGAGGCTCGTATTCAGGTGTTGCTAAAAGAATTAAAGATGATAATCCGTTAGCACTATATATCCATTGCTATTCGCTCATATTCTCAATTTATGTGTTGTTGATGTTTGTGAACAAGTAGCATCAGTTAAAAATATGTTTGGTATTTTAAAAAGTATTTACGCGTTCAATGGGGCTTCTTCTAAAAGATATTCTATTTTTGAAAATATTCAGAATGAGTCAAAATGACCAAATATTACTTTGAAATCACTTAGTGATATACAAGGTGGAGTTGTCGATTAGGAGCCATTAAATCAGTATTAAAGGAACTTTGAATATATTATTTCAACATTAGAGCATATTTCTGACACAGATCCTGTACATGAACCTGAAGCAAATTCCATTCTAAAAAATATTAAAGATTTTGAGTTCATATTTTGTTTAAATCTGATGAAACTAGTTTTAAAGCTGACTAATAGTTTATCCCTTTAGTTTCAAAAAAAATATATATATATAAATTATTCTACTGTTAAAAGCTTAACAAATGCTACTGTAACTCAGCTAAAATCACTGTGGAGTGAAAATAGTTTTAAAAATGTTTGGTCTGAAACAAACAAAGTTACAACTAAAGAAAACTGTCCATTGCCTTCAGTTCCAAGAAAAAGAAAAATCCCTGCTAGATTAGGTGGAGGTGAAGTTTTCAATACAGACAATTTATCAGAATTTGTCAAAATAAATATTTACTTCACTGTCCTTGACATTATAATTACTGACATAGAAACTATACGTATTTTCTGAAAATAATTCAAATATATTAAATGCTGCGATAAATGTTTTGACTTTACAAAATTGCAAATATGAAGATATTTTAGAAGTTTCTAACACTTAACTTTGGAGATCGTCTTAATTGCTTTATACTTCAAGATCTGTCAAATTCATTTTAAAATTTATATAAATTATTCAAACTTTTTTCATCAATTCCTATGAGTTCGGCTTCATCAGAGCGTTCATTTTCATTATTACGTCGTCTTAAAACTTATACTCGAAATAGTATTAGACAAGAAGGGTAAAGGATTTGGCTTTATTACATATAGAAAAAAATTTGAACCAAATTTTGATATAATTATTGACCAATTCAATGCACAATCAACAATTCGAGGAAGACGATTGCAACTTTTGGCTTCAAATTTATGTTTATGTTTATTAATATTATTATTATTATTATTATTATTATGTTAACAATATTCTTTTGTTTAAAAAATGTTGTTTTAATAAAGTTTCTTTGTAATTTTTATGTAATTATAAATATTAATTATGGTTTTGAAAAAAGTAGTTATTTTATTATTGTGTGGTATAAAACTTGAAGTATTTATAAAAAAAAATGTTAAAATTTAAATAAGATTATGAAAATGTGTAGAGATTTGCAAAAATTGTTTTTGCCCCCACGTGAAAAGAGCCCAAGTTACGCCTATGGTTGTATTAAAATAATGTATTAAGCAAATAGAATACAAAAAACACAAACACTGGAGCAAACGAAGTTGCACAGGATTGCTATAATGCTGTTTACACAAAAATGTCTTGAGATTAAAGCTAGTATAGGTACATAGGTATATGTGTGTGTGTGTGTGTGTGTGTGTGTGTGTGTGTGTGTGTGTGTGTGTGTGTGTGTGTGTGTGTGTGTGTGTGTACCAACGATATTTTCGATTTACATGCGAGTATCTATGATTTATGAACACTATATTTCGAGTTAACTGAATCTGCATTTGTACAACCGTATAAGGTACCTACCTATTATTAATAACACTTACGTTTCTAAGTTTGATGATTGATAAGTACCTACCTATACCTATAACGCCATCATAATAATTATAGATACCTACCTACCAACAATTCTCTAACTGTCTATTGACAGAATGATAACCAGTGTTTTTTTAATTTGAATTTTATGTTACATACAACTGTTAAATAATTTAACGGTTTACTATTAAAAATTATATAAAAATTAATTATAAATTACTATTAGTAAAAAAAATTGTATAAAAACAAAAATACAAAATAAATTAGTAGCTGCTACTGTTCTAGCTAGTGAATGTATAAAAAAAGAAAATGGTAACTGCATTAAATTTCAACCAACAAAATCTATGATTGATTCTATGACATCATCTAAATATACCCTACAACAAATAAGACTGATATATACGATGACTTTGTTTTAAAAGACTGAAATTGTATTGTTACTGTTAAAATTAAATTGTTATTTTTTTTATTTTGTACATTTATATTATAACGTATTAACTTATAAGGAATTTAGGGTTTTATTATTATATGAAAATGTTTTTTGTAAAATTTCTGTGAAAACGTAATTTGTAATTTCATAGACATTCACTGCGTTAGTAGTCGAGCGAGTAGAGGGGGTCATATGAACGATATTTTATTTTACACTTAAATCTCAAGTCATAGTGAAATTATATATAACATTAATAATGTATTTCCCTTAAAATAAAATTGGTTTATAGTAAAATTGAAAACTGCGTTCTTTATGAAACACCCTATATATTATATTTTAATATATACTATTTTTTTTCATTTTTATTTTGAAATAAATTTATAATATAATTTGTTATGTTATTAGTATTTTTTTTTAAATAAAGTTTGTTTTTTTCTTTAGGTACTTTATTTATACTATAATTTATTAGCCATTATGTATTTATGTTTTTGTTATTAAATGATTTATTTCACAGTAATATAATTATTAATATACTGTGATATCTGAATTAAATTATAAAACAATGTTTTTTTTTAACAAAGAAGGTTTTATAGGTGAGTTAAGTATTTAATTTAATTTTTATTCTTTAATAAATTTATAAAACAATATTATGTTATGTACATTATTAACAAATTTTTAAAATAGAGTAATATTTATCACGTAGAACTATTTAGTATTTTACTATATGGTACTGTAATAGTGTAGTCTTTACTACTAAAGTACTGACTACTGTATAGTATATACAAATTACAAAATAATAAATATGAAATGAGACTGTGAGAAAAAAATATTTGCATGATCTTAGAACGAAAACTTCGAACTTTTTGATAAGACTGTACAATCTTCACGATTCCAAAGTCTGGCAACACTGTATTACCAACTATACCATACCTGTCAATTGTCACAATACCTGGTTTACCTGTCACATTGTAATTAACGGTTGGGGTGGTTGCCGGTTGGTCAATGGTCATTAATTAAGAAGAAAGTACAAGAAGAAATCCTTTGGAATTTACATCATAGGTAAGTTTTCATCCGTTTACATCGATAAATATATCGAAAGATTACAGTTTTAAATGTAGTGTTTCATATTTATTCATCCATTACAAAGTTATGTGACAGTCCTCTAAGGTACTCAATAATATTACGATTCCTGTAATCCCGAACTAATAACAAAATGCGGTTACTGGCATCAAGATATTTTTTCTTTGTCGGTGGGGGCTCGTTGCCTGCTACCAGAAATTCATAATAAATGTCACGGTCAGCTTGCACTTTTTTCAGCTCATTTATGAATCTCCATATTGTTGGATTTGTCATACTGAGCTGTGCCTGTAGCCTCCGATGGGCAGCTTCCGAAACATAATTAGTTTTCTAAAAGAAAATAAGGTATAATTTTATTTATATTTATACATAGATATATCAAGATAGTTGAATGACAAAATCTCATATTATTTTTAACAGTTTTATGCACAGGTATGTGTTACATTTGGAAGATAGTTATGTGCTCTTACTGTATCTATTAGACAGCAGTAATTTTGGCTGTTAAAACAATACTTAAGATAATATACATATTATATATAATTCCCATGGATTAATTATCAATCATTATATTCTTACCATTTGTTGTGCTAGAACTCTATTATAGAAGTTCCATGTTGGTATAGGGAACACTGGTGATCTCCTCACGCCCTCTCGCCTCAACAAACCAATATAAAATGTTTCAAGCCAATCTAATATTGGCTGTAATCTTGGACAAACTCTTTCCAACTCTTCACTTAGTTGTTCGAACCGAGTAGCTACATCAGCAGGAGGAAAAAATGCGAGAGCAGTTATCATCCTAGCATATAGGTTGAAATCTGCGTCATTTCTATAATCTCTAAAAGGATAATCATAATGGTACTTATTTAAATTTGAAATACATAAGCAAGTATAGGTAGTTATACAATTATACATATTATTAATATTTCAACATACGTCATCAATCCTGCACCACCAATTTGTTTTTTCAGATTTTTTAGAAAATGAAAAAAACAGCCATGGATCTCAATGTCTGGAAACACGTTTCTGAAGGCATTGTGGATTGAAACCTCGAAATCAACAGAAATGCTTCCAGCATTTATACCAGGTACTAAACGTTTTATTTTCAATAGAAGTTTATTGTATGTTGCTTGTTCTTTGTTCGGTAGCAGTGCATAAATACATGGATGGACACCACCATTGCGCCATCCTAGTATGACAAATACTTGAGAGAAGAGGTTTGGACTTATACTAAAGGTTCCATCAACAAACCACTCATCAGATGCTGTAAGTATCTATGTATAAGAAATAATAAAAATATGAATATAAACTTTTTATAATTTATTTTAAAATTATCTAATAAACATAAACATTATGAAATTTTATTACCTATAAAGAAAAAGAACTATAAAATATATATTTTATCTCATATAGAACCAACTGACATTTTTAACCGATTATTGTTGGTTACTATTGTTTTTAGTCTAAATTTTTTTTATGTATTTTGGTTTTTAAAACTAACACCATTTAATACAGGTTATACTAGTATAAAGGCATTCATTAAATAATGATATTTATAATTTTAATTTTTAATTTTATGTCTGGCATTTTCTAAATTAAAAAAAAAAAATTCCAACCTTGTCTAGGTAGTAGGTACACATTATTGGCATAAATACTTAAATATATTTTTTAATTATGAATATAGAACAAAACCTTACTTCCAAACCAAAAATCAGTATTCTTTGAAGTCCAGGGACCCTATTCTGAAACTCATACGAAAAAGATTCGTACACGAACGATTCACACGATTCGTTTCCGTATACGGACGAAAAATGGTATTCACAAAACATAATTATTCGTATACGGATCCGCGTTCCCAATATTTCCGTGTGGGAATAATATTCGTACGATGCACAGCGGCAACGTTGTATATTTTTCGATTTATCATGGAAAAGAAAACATTTACCACGGAAAAGCAATACCTCGCCCAATAGTGTAATACCATAGAAAAATAGTAATACATTATTGTTGGGTGCTATAATTAAATTTGTTGAGGTACTCCTTTTTTTAATTTAATAGTAACTATGTCGACTGATAAAAGACAGAAAGGCAAATCTGTCACTAATGACCAAAAAGCAGCCATGGTTGACTTTTTTAAATGTCACCCAAATTTATATAAAGGAAAACATACAGTAAAATTTACACAAGCTATCGCCACCCAACAGTGGGAAGAATTATCAGCAATTTTAAATTCAATTCCGGGTCCAATAAAAGATTGGAAAGCTTGGCGCAGGGTGAGTGTACACAGATGCAATTCGTGGGAGCTTCTGTACCCTTACTTTTAAAATTAGCATCCCACAATATTATAAGAGGGTTTTTACCATTTACCGAGGCACAATGTTTCTTTAAATACATAAATTACTACTATGTATATGAATGAATACATAAATTCTTATTTTTTCTTGAAAATTTTAATTTTTGTGTATAATTAATAATTTTGCAGTAGACATGTCATTTTTAGGCCAAAGGAACATCGTACCAATTTTGGCCATAGTATATGCTAAACAAATGTATATTAAACGTAAAAATATATTTGACCTTTTTTAGGAATATATTTAAAACATATTTTTGTACAAATGGGTTGGATTTTAATCTATTAATGCAGGTTGTATCTACTACCATTAAAAATCAATGCTATTACTTAAATAGAAAGAATTTCATATAAGCTATTCAATGATTACAATATTATACAATACACAAATTTAATATTTACAATAGATTAAGTAATTTTATTACTCTTTTAACATATTATTTATTACTAATACCTCACATGGTATATATGGGTAATTTCAAAATTATGGGTTATTTCAAGCTTTGCTTATATCCAATAATAAAAACTTAATTTCCCTATTTTTTTTTGTCAATTACTTATCTGTATAGACCTTACTGCACCTTCATGGAGTGTGCACACATAATCATTAATATTTTTGTATATATTTAACTTTAGAAATTTTCAAAATATAGGGAGAGAGGTTTGGATGTAGGGAGAGAGAAATTATGAAAAAATATGCACATATATATATATATATATATATATATATATTTATGTAATTGGCCATACAAATTAATATCAACAACTGTAACTTAAGACTAGAAAGTATAACAATAGTACTTTTGAGCTTTAATATACGTTTATTAACAAAATAAAAGTCACCTCAACATATTATTTTTAAATTGACTGAAAATTTAAAAAAAAATATAGAAATACTAACAATCACAATTTTTTAATAGTTATTTAATATATTTTGTTTTGAGATCTACCATTAATACCTTTGAGATCACAAACAATTTAATCACATTTTTAAATTTAAAATAACACTTATAGTATTGAAAAATATAACAGACTTTGAACACATTTAAACTTAACCAAACCATGGTTTAAAAAATTAAAACAAAATAACTTCTATATCATTAAAAACATTAAATATACAATCTGAACTAACTTTTAGTCTTGAACAATATTTAACAGAATTTGAATACATTTAACCTTAACCAAACCTTGGTTTAAAATATTAAAACAAAAATACTTATGTCTATAAAAACTTTAAATACAATCTGAACTTTTTGGTGGAGGAAATCTAGTTTTATTTATGACTAGTATATAATTACTTAATAACTTAAGCACTACAATTCTAAACTATCACTAAAGTTCTTTGACATTGACTTTAATAGGAAACAAAAACACCGTTTTTCTCTTTTTTAATACCACACTTGGATTTGGAAGCACCTGCATAACTTGATCTGTACCAATTACACTATTATCATTATCTTTTACAATAAATTCTGTAAAGGAGTTACCAAGTTTTCTTAGTCCATCTACAGTGATAGAATTATCTTCATTTTGTTTTTCAACACAACAAACATACTGAAAACCTAGAGCATCTGCAGACTTCTTAGAATATTTTTCAAACTTCACCAGAAGGTAGGTTCCTGGGGCATAGAAAGTATTTTTTGATTGTAGCTCTGATATTGACGATGTCGGTTGTATATGTAAATCACATTCAACTTCAACTGGGACATTTTCTAGGCAATCTGCTTCCTCGTTAGTTGGTAAAATAATATGATGTCCTAAAGAAAACTTGTCACAATCATAACAGTCAAAACAACTTAGTTTTCTCATAACTAATTTATTGGGAAACTCTTTCATAAATACAACTTGATGTACTTTGAAAGTACCTTTGAAAGAAGGAATTTCTGGTGGTATATTATTTTTCATTGATTGAATGTCATGCTCGTAAACCAAAATTAGTTCCACTTTTCTGACATTCTCTTTTAAGACCTTTACAAAGCTTTCAAAACAATCTATGTCTTCCCCTTGAGCAACAACTCGATCTGCTGTTCTTTTAAGACAACCTCCAACACCATCTGGAGCACCTTTTCCATGACCAGCTTCCATATAATTCCATGTACATAATGAAATTTCAATTGAATGCTGAAGGGCATGGGCGATTAGAAAAAATATGGTTTTGTTACGGTATTGTGTTGTAGGGCTATCTGTCAGAAAATGAACAACGGTGATTTGTGGAACAGTACGTTGTATGAATTGGAAAATAGGTTGTAGATGTGCCCAAACAGCAGCAGGTCCATGGTCTAAACATTCCGATAGAGTACACATCGATTGTGATACTACTGAGCTGTACTCATCTTTTTTAAAATATATTTGGGACGTGTGAAGAGTATACTGTTTTCGACTACCACCAAAATGAAATGCCTGAATTTCTGTGGAATATTTCATTGAATAATTTTCTGAGAAATCACTGTGAATCAACACCTCATTCGGATTCAGTTTTGTCTTAAGCATCTTTATGGCACGGAACTGATGTATGACATTTCCTTCATGGTATAAATACTTAATATAATCATCGTTGAAGGTGTTTACAGCATCCATGACTGAAACAGTTATTTTTTCTTTCACCGTGTGTTTTACAGATCGAGTTTTATTGTTTTTGTCAGTAAAATTTTCACTTTTTACTTGCCATTTGAAGTAGGTGACTGTAGCATCTGTATCAAATAAATTGTAAGGAATTTGTAAGTCCTTGCAATTACCACACATTCTTTGCAAACAGGCTACATTATCAATATGACAACATACATGACGAGCAAACTCTTTTATGTTAGCATTGTCAATGATGTTCTTCTTAAATAACGCTGAAACTAAGAACTCAATGTTTGCATGAACTTTGCACAAGCATGTATCTCTTTCGGAAACTTTATGTTGTACAACCCAAAATGGCTTTAATTTACAAAATGATACATACCCAATTTTATAGTTAACTTTTCCTAGGAATTTAATATGACAACGTTTCAAGGTATCAGTTAGAAATCTTTTTTGTTTTTTTATTTTATGCCTTGTTATACAATCTTTTTTACCTGGACACACCATCGACACTTCATCATCCTCAAAAAAATCACGAATATCTTGTTTGACTAGTTCATTTATCTTACTTATTCTAGTTTTGATCTGCTTATTATTGGTCAGTATACGTGAACTGTTGAATACCTTGGTTGAAATTTTACCGCGCAAATCACACAATAAGTTATATTTTTTTAAAAAATTTTTATTCCCAACCAAAAGTTCACCAAACTCTCTTTTTTTTCGCCGCGAAGAGAGCAATTTGAAATGTTGTGTTAACTGACAATTCATTGCTTCACCAAACAACAATTTTCGTCTGATAACTTTTTTATTTCCATGTTTCATTAGTTCTGAAACTACTTTTCCTGGAGACTTTTCATCACTTTTTTTATTGCACATTCTCCAGCATCTTTGCCGCCATTTATTTGACTGCTGTGTTAAAGCAGTTACCTTTTTCAGTAGTTTTTTGTTATCCCTAACTACTTTTGCTCTATCTCTACGCATTTTTTTTTCCCTGTTCGTTGACGTGAGAGCACTATCTGTGGAGTTGTCAGTGCATCACTGTCTGGAGGAGAATTTTGTGTCATGTATCTATCCATATCTATTTGCTTTTTTTTTTTATTGTAAGCTTTTTTTGCCTTTGTTTTCCATATTTTTCTCTTCACCCTCAGTTCTCGGTCACTCATATCTTTAACTAGTTTTACTTGTTTTTTGTTTTTTTTTGCTTCATATTTTTTACGTTCTTTTTCTGCTTCAATAGCTCTCAAAACTGGGTCATTATTTATCTTCTCTCTTCTTTTTTGATGATACTCTCTCGCTTTTGCTTTAACTCCTCCTTGCTCAGTTTTTTTTTTGGTGCCATAATCTAAACTCTTACACTGTACACGAGTGAGACTACCTATTAAATAAAAACCATCAATCACTATAAATGTATGGGCCGAGACCGAAACAATAATAGTTTGTGTGCCCGGTACCGAAATACTTCGTACGCAAGAACACTCACACACCAACCGATATGTATAACGTATAATATGTGTATGTGCAACTCAAGAGTAGTGGACGGGGTCTCCGAGCATATACTCTGAGTGCTAGGTAGTGTGCGGTGGGTGTGTAAGTATGTATTTGTGTGTGGGTACTTATAATTAATAATAAAATGATAACATGTTTAAGGTAAATAAATATGTTGCTGTATAATACACGACGTCAATAATAATTAATTTTACAAATATATAGAAATTACAGCAACCCAATAATATAATAATAAAACAATCTAGATAGATAATAATATTGGCCGTTTGAGTTTTAAACTCGTTAAAGTATAATATAAGCTACTGGCTCAACAATATAATATAATAATAATAATAAGGCAAGCTATTAGAGCTGCTAAAGAATATAGTAATACCTAAAAACTCACGTATTTGGCGGTGCACTGCTGGCCAGCTGCTACCCTTGCCTAAATAATATTAAAAATAATAGACGGTACACGTAAAAATAATAATACACAATGCGCTATAAGGATTGCCTTTATGGCTCACAATAATAATAATGGAAAATTGGCAATTCGCGCCTCAACTTAAACAATATAATTTAAACTGGCGACCGGCACACTCAATAAATTTGCGTCTTGATGAAAGTTGTGTGTGAACTGACTGGATTGAGGCGGCCGAGAGTTATAATAATTACGCGGCTGCATGCGATAACGTGCTTCGTAATCTACATAATATTATATAACGTGCAGCTGGCAATCATATTCCAGAATAAAAATAATAACAATAATATACCTTACTGGTAAAAACAAATAATATATTGTGTACGTGTAGTGTGAGTGTGAGTCGGTGGTGGTAAGCGGCCTTAACATATCAATAATAATGTTGTTGCATGTCGGGAGGCAACAATAAATAACTTGAAACAACAATAAAATGTATAAAAAAAATACAGTATTCTCTCTCCCTAATTTGTATTCTCTCTCCCTACAAATTTAATTTTTTTAATTATTTTAGGGAGAGAGACTGTAGGGAGAGAGGTTTTGACAGTTAGCAATCATTATTGATAAGATTACGAATTATTTCTAGATAGTCATTACGGTACATACATTCTGATCAATAATGCACATAAAATGAAATTATTTATAATCCAAAATACACTTACTACAAGTATTTGATAGGCCTTAGGGAATGAGGTTGAATAAAATCACGCACGGACAAACCGTACTGTTTACGTACGCAAACACAACTGATAAATTTTTTTGATGTAAACAACAAAACACACGTTTTGTTATCATACTGCTGCAGTGTTGCCTCATTGTATTAACACAAAATTGCCATTATACTATTATCTGGCGGCAATTAAAAAAAAATTTTAGGGAGAGAGAAAAAATTATGTAACCGACACAAACTTACGCCAAAATCACTTTCTTAGTGATAATTTGATTTATTTAACAAAACACATTTTAGAGGAAAATATTATGATTATAATAATTCATTGATAACTCATTAAATACTGTATGGTATCTGACATATTAAAAAAAAAAGCTAGAAACCTACTAATTGTGACACGCTTAGGGAGAGAGATTTGGGTTACTTAGATGTGTTTCATACTTAAAATAATAAATAGTTCAACTTAAAAATATTGAGTCCTTGTAAGGTAAATAATATTTAAGGTAAAACATTTTTTAGAACTCTATTCAGCCCATAATTGAAGAGACCACAGCTGCGTGACATGAAATAACCCATAATTTTGAAATTACCCATATAAACAGTTTAAATACAATTTATTAAAATAAAATATATACATTTATTGAAATTTTACAAAAAATTATAAAACATTTAATTTAAAATAATCACAAATTAAAAATATACAACTACACAAACAATTGATATATACATTTTATAGACATGGCAAGATCTGAAGTCTGATGCTAAAAAAAAACAGGCCCAGAGAAATCTAAGCATTAAGGGTACTGGAGGGGGGCCATCAACTTCAGGATCATTTGATCCTGTGACTGAAGCTATGGTTGGTTTAATAGGTGAGGTGCCTATTTCAGGGGATCCATTAATTGAAGAGACAGAAGTGTGTTTTGATTTTGATGCACCAAAAAAGTAATTTTATTTTACTTAAGTAATGTAACATAATATACTAAATATTTAGACATTATGTTATAGCAAACTAAGTACACCAATATTAATTAACATACCGCATGAAAATGATCAAGAAATAATTGATGAAGCAGCTTTAACTTGCACGTAAATATCAAATGAATTAACTCAATGATATGTGATACATTCTGTGACTAATGTCCATATGGATATATATATATATATATATTTTTAATACATTATATAGGCAGGTACATGGAATAATTTACAAAAACTATATTTGTTGTGGGTATAAGTGTGGGATGGTGGTGTCTGTAGTGTCCATTGCGTGTGTCTTATCTGGGATTTGGATAGGTAGTGGTGTGGTGGAAAGTCGTCCGGTTACGGAAATAGAACTCACACACCCTCACTAATGAAAAAAATTCACACACAGATAATTTAACTTATACTGAACGTTATAACACTCCCTTAAACTAAAAATGTTTTTCTTTCATTTCAAATTTATGTATTTTGAAATTTAAATAGTGAAATGGCAGAGTCGAATCATGGTGTCAAGCGTTCTTTAGACCAGCGGTCGCCAACCTTTTGGACCTTGCGGACCACTTAAACCAAATTCTAAATTCTACGGACCACGTATAGCTTAAAATAGTTTTTTTACGTAAATACCGTTCCACTACTGATAAATTTTACACCAAATTACTGACCAATGTGAATAGAAATCACGGCCGGTAGAATCACGGAACGGGTACGGTACGGTCACGTCACTGTCACGTCACTGCTGTGTGTAAATAGACCTTTATAACACACGATAATGATGATTGTATTATTATTTGCCGTTTCGATACAGACTATACAGCAACATGATACAATTATACTTTTCATATAGTGTCATAAAGATTATACTACGACACTCGCTAGCTGAAAGATTAATAAAATAATATTGCAAGTTAAGTTCAAATTTTTTCACGGACCACCTAAATTTTCACGCGGACCATCAGTGGTCCACGGACCACCGGTTGGCGACCGCTGCTTTAGACCAAGAACCAGAAAAAAGGCAAGTGATATTACTTGTATTTTCAATATTACAAAATAAAGTTTTATGAAACCGAAATTAATTGAATAAAAATAAAAACATTAGGTCTCCAATGAATTTTTATTTTTATTAATTTACTTCTAACTGAATGAGAAATAAACCAACATAATGAAAATAATTACTTATTACAGCAATAAGAAATTTGACACCAAAAAAGAGTGTTTGACTAAAACAATAACTGCGGTAGGTGTATTGGGAAAAGCGAGTAGTGATCGAAATGAAATGCTTCAAAAATATTACGAAGCAAAGATTTTACACTTCCAACATATGGCAAAACTGAAGGAGAGATCAGTTGTTGCCAAAGAAAAAATTGCTGATGCTCTGTGTACATTATTGTCAAGATTTGATGAATAGCTTGTCCTTTTTTTTTTTTTTTTAAGAGCTAATATAATAAAAAAAATAAAAACTAAACTAAATCAAATATAGTATGTCCTTAATATGTATCTTTTCTTTATTTCTTTTTTCTTTTTCCTTTTTTCAGCTTAAAACTTCTAAAACACATTACAATTATTCTTTTAAATATTATTAAATATTTTATCTAGTATGTAAGAAATAACATTGATTCAACATAAAAATATTAATTAATAATCATGTAAATAATAAAAGTTTATTTAATTATAATGCGAACAAGAGGAGAATATAAAAATACTAGTAGCAGTTAATAAATATACATGTATATATGTTACAGTTAAAGTGTTGAATTCTGTTATCCTATGAAATAACTAGATAGTTTAAGAATTACCTACAAGAGTCAGTTAAACTATAAAATAGGCGACATATACAATATACATATAAAATATATTTACTCAGTTAATATAATGATATTGAAAGATGAGTAACCATTTTTTTTTTTTCATTTAGTTTGTTTGTTAAATAATTATTTTTTTTTAAATAAATAAACATTATGTTCAATATCATGTTATTTTCAATAATTTTACCTTGTTATATTGACATAGAAATAAATACATTACCTAAAAATTATATATATTATTTCATCTTAATTGGCTTAATCTGTAAATAATCTGTTTACAATATTTTGACGGAAACGAAGACCAGCAACAAGCTCTGGATTTTGCCTATTTTGTGCTTCGTCTTCATTGAGATCTATGTTGTAAACACCTAAATCAGAATCATTCACTTCACCTTCATCAATCAAAGGGATGTTTTGTTCAATACATAAATTGTGTAATACAACACAAGCCAAAATTATTTTAGAAGCTTTGCTGGGTGAATAATGCAGGGTTCGGTCTTTGAGAAGACAGCTTGAAATGATTAAATAATATGTATTACTTATTTGGTAAAAATAATTATACGTGCTGGACTGATGAAATTAATATATCTTAAATATCTTACCGAAAACGCATTTTCAAAACACCATTACAACGTTCAATGGTTGATCTTGCTCGGCATAAAACATCATTAAACCTATATTCCGGTGTATTGACTTCAACATTTAAGAATGGTGTTAACAGCCATGGCCTTAGACCATACCCAGAATCTCCTATGTTTATTTAAAAATAATTATCAAAGTGAAAATATTAAAAATAATATTGACCACAATTTAGATAGTGCATTCATTTAAGTAATTGCGCGTTAACACTTTACCTAATAAGAAGTATGAAGTAGATCCTCGCTCATGCAAACTAGTCATGAAAGTTTTGACCGAACTATTATTCCAAATATGAGAATCGTGAGTTGACCCTGGCCATCTGGCTGACACATTTAAAATTCTTAAATTAGCATCACATATCTATAAAAATTAAAAAAATTATAATCTCTTCCAAATTAATACTCCTAAGTCAAATAATTTGAGGAATTCAGGATTAAAATTAGATAAAATAAAATAAATTACTAATAATATGTCACTAACAAGTTGGGTATTAATTGAATGATAGCCTTTGCGATTGACATAGATATGTTCTGGGTAAGTGTCATCGTTTTTCTTAGGCGGTGTAATAACAATATGTGTACAGTCAATAACACCCAAAACTCCTTGTAAACCATACTTGACAAAAAACCTAAGACATATATCATAACTACAATAAACACAAATAATTCAAATAATATTTCAGTCAAGCATATTATATAGGTATATACCTTGAACGCACATCATCCAACTCATTAAAATTTTTGGGAAAATGTACAAATTGGTTTAAAATAGCCGGATTACAAAATGCATTTGTCACTTCTTCAATTATCCTGCTAACTGAAGGTTGAGATACAGATGCATGTTGATTTTCACCAACATCCATTTGATAACTTCCAGCAGCAAAAAATCTTAAAGCAACAATAACCTAAAACCATTGGTTAAAAACAAAGATACAATAATAAATTTAGTTTTAATGTTTATATAGGTACCTAATGAAATAAATTTATTTTTATTTATACTTGAATCTTTATTGAAAGTTACTACATACATTATGATTACCGTAGTTATGTAAGTAATCAGAATACATATTTTTTTTTGTATAATTTTGCACACTTGCACGTAGTTAGAACATATTTATTAATAAAGATTATATCATTCATTTTGTGTACTTACTTTGCGTTCAATGGTCAATCCTCTAGTAGTAGAAGGTGCATTCATAAAAGGAGTAAGTAAAATTATAACTCTACGGGCCAAATCTTTGGATAACCGATACCTTTTAATAAATTTATGGTCCGATAAATCTAATAAAAAAAACTAAATTATTAAATGTACTAATGATTAACAAAATATTATTTATCAATAGCATAGTAAATTAAGAAAGTATTTGAAAAACACTTTAAAAATTTCGTGGGAGATAGTAGGATCGTAGTAGTTTGAAAATATGAGTATATTACAATGATTATATTTTAGATTTGGCTTGAAAGTCTAAAAACCCTAGCAAAAACTTCAAGTGATAGCTATGGGTAAAGGAACTTAGTACAAGTTAGCCAAATCAATGATACTTACAGTAATATAAATCATATATTAATATATTATTAGGTACACAAATTACACATTATGTAGTTTAGCCTGATTTAAAAATATACCCGTATAGATATTTTCTTCAATATTTACATTAAAAAACTATGCACCTGCCGGTTGAAATTAAAATAGTATAAATATGTGATAAATGAGCCAACATTTGTAATAAAACATTTAATAATAATTAATTAATAATAAGCGATAATAAGTAAACATACCTATAAAATACAAAATTGAATTAAAATAAATTACTTATTCAATATTTCAATGTAATACAATTATTTTTTTAATTTAATGCCTATTATAGAGTTCTATTGATATACATATTTTTTTTTTTAATTTTCATGAAATAGTTACCTACAATTGTTTTTAATTTTAAGACATTACAAAGCAAGTCAATGGCAAACCATAGAGATATAGGTAAGTAGGTAGGTAGGTGGTTATCCAGTGTTTAATTACCAAAAATCAAACTACGACAATTTGATCTTAACGACTAAGTGACTTAGGTATATCAACTAAATAATAGTTTATCACAATATGGTACATACATACCTTTTAAATAACTGTTATTTCACTAGACAAAATCAAGTTCCATCGTGTCTTCATTCTCGTTACCACAGAGTATATTTTTAAGAGTTCAATTTATTTGTCAGTAGGTAGGTATAATCAGTGGCGTATTTTCAAATTTTTCTGGGGGGGGTCCTCAGTTTATACATAATTAATATAAACTATGATATCTTATAATAGTTACGTTCTTATGAAGTTTTCGGAGGAAGTTGAACAAAATATATAATAGTATAGTCTTATGTAATATTATATATATATATATATATATATATATATATATATATATATATTGTATTTAGCACTACATAGTATTATAAGTATTGTTATAAAATAAATTCCAGTCGTCTCGATTTTTTTGTCAACTCCTCTATCACTTCATCAACAGTGATTTCAACTTCCCTGTGAATATTTAACATGGCCAATCCGTTAAGTCTTTTCTAAAACAAAACAACCACAAATATTAGTTTTAAAATTAAAATGTCTTAATAATATTTTATTACCTCAGATATTGTATTTCGTAGATATGTTTTAATTCTTTTTAGTGATGAAAAAGTCCGTTCGTTTGAAGCCGTAGATATAGGAAGTGTAGACAAAATTTGAAACAACTTATTTACTCCTGGATATATGTCTGCATTACACAACTTCAGTGCATCAATTGAATTTTTTGGTTTTATTTCCAATTTTTTAAGTTTCCTTTGCCACAGTTGGAACTCTTCCATTATTGAATTATTACCATTTAAATCTTCTTCATAAAATACAGCTAATTTTTTGAATTCTTCTTTTGTAGAATTCTCGTCAAAAAGAGAGTGAAAACTTGACAAAATATCAATATGATCAAGAAATCTAGATTTTAATTGACTTATAAAAGAGTCTAAGTATGGAATAAAAACCGATATGCGAAAATATTCTTCAGGATTATCAGTTTGTACGTTTATTCTATGTACTTGTCTTTTATTAATTCTCGGAGTTGTCATTGTCACATTGAACTTGTCAGAAATTTTTTGGCAGCTAAAAAAATGTCTTCAAAATTTTTCTGAGCGTGTTTTCGATAATCTTCTAACTCGATCAAAGTATCTTGAGCTAAATCCATGGCCAATTTTAAATCAATATTAATTTGTTGAAACTGTTTTGATAGTGGGAGTCCGAATCCAAATACTTTTGAGATTGTAACTATCGTAATTATAAATTCTGGTTGGAGAATTGAATTTCGAAAAGCGCTAGCTTGATTTGACGTGTCTGTATGATCCCACTCGCAAATTTCTTCAAGAGCTTCTTCTACACATTCAAACAGTTCTAAAAAATCACTAACTGAATGATATCGTTCAATCCACCTCGTTTCACAATTTCTCTTCAATGATTTTTTAGAAATATTATTTTCTGACATTTCAATAGCTTTCGACAGTACAGATTTTCGTTTCGGAAACACAAAAAAGTCTCTCAATTTTCCTATCGTTCCCAAACAGTTGCGTATTTGGAAAACTTTACATGATACCGATACAGCAAGATTCAAGGAATGAGCAGAGCAATGTACATGTAAAGCTAAAGGATGTTCTTTTTTTATATAAGCTTGAACTCCATTATATTTTCCAGCCATCGCGGCTGCACCGTCATACCCCTGACCCCTTAGATATTGTGTATCTATACCAAACTTTCTGAGATTGTCAAGTATAAGTCTTGATAAACCTTTTCCAGATGCATCAGTAGTTGGTACGAATTGTAGAAAATCTTCGTGTAATTCATAAGATTTTAAATCAATATACCGAACGCAAATAGATACTTGTTCGAGACCGGCTATATCTGCAGTTCATCGACAAGAACTGTAAAACATTTCGCTTCATTTACTCTAGCTACTATCTTATTGAGTAAAATTGAATTGCACGAATCAACTATAGCATTTTGACTAATAGGACTTGTATATTTTATAGTACCAGAACTTTCAAGGTGTATTTTGAGCGAAGCATCACCGCGAGCTCTAAAGCGTAATAAATTACGAAAATTTCCGTCGTTAACATCATTAT